>CATIWM010650457.1:0-16035 GCA_949671775.1 Mallotus repandus
AAAAAAAAAACAGATGAGATATCACCCAGTTGGAAAGGGTTCATATGGTGTTTATCAATATATTAACATGTAATTGGACCTACATCGTATTAGAAGAGATTATAGATGTGCAGATATTGATTGGAAGAGGGTTCTTTCAAGATTTGATTTAGAGGGGAACACATGCTAGCCATTATAGAAGCATGGATACTTGTGGGATAAAACCATACATAAAGGAAAAATTAAAGGGTCCCCCTTCTCTTTTGTATCTTTAAATGAACACCATATATTCAAGCTATGTATGAAAAAATTGTTGATTATCAAGAATTGATAATATTACTTGCTAGAGCTGTCTTGGACCACCATATTAGCCTCTCTAACTAAACATTGGGCAGAAAAAAAAAAGATAAAAGAGATGTATAGTACAAGAATATAAAATTGTGAAGCATTATTACCAAGCATGCAGCTAGGGCCAACATTTGCAAAAAAAAGGGTCTAGACATGCATGATTGGTGCTATAAACCATGATAAAGGGATGAAGATGAAAGCCATGTATGTGTATCATTGAAGCTAAACAATTGTTTATTTAGAGTAAACTTTGCGTGGCTAAGAGCTTGTTGTTGCACAATAGCAATTAATGAAGGTTTTTAGCTTTTGGAATTAAATATAGGGTGTAAAAGCTGGTTTAAAAAGCCTTTATTGAGTTGATTATTTCTGAAAATTTATAAAGGTTCATCTTGTTATTATGGTGCATTGATGGATCGGTTATCTTTTGAAGATTCTGCTAAAGTTGTGCTCATTACACTCATGTGACAAGCGAATAATGTATTGAGAGTGCTTTGATGCCTAATCGTATTCTTTTAATGGTGGGCGTGCGATCAACAGAAACCATTAGTTAGGAAAAAGATGATTGCATTCTTTCATCATTTAAGTTCTTTACTGATATAAAAAAAAAATTATAATATGCAATTATTTTCTTGTAAATTTAATTAAATTTTGAAAATTTGATAAAAATATTTTAATTTAATTATTTACGTTTAATTTTATCACAGTTTTAAATTTTATAAAAACTGATAAAAAGATGAACATCGAATCATTTAAAAGAAATACATCAAAAATTACATGTGCATTTTTAAAATTTTGAACAAAAAATATATTGTATAGTTAGAATTTAAATAATTGGTAAACTTAGAATATTTTTATCAAATGTTGAAATAAATTTATAAAAAGTCACAAATTTTATAGGCTTTGATACCATTAAACCGTGATTTAATTACCCGGAAAGCTAGGGGGAAAAAAGAAGTGGAAAGCTTCAATACTATAACACTACTATATATATATATATATATATATATATATATGTATTGTAGATTGTTTTTGAAAGTGTATATATATACACCCATACACAGAAGAAGGTTCATTTTTTTGGGATGGAGGGAAATTTTGGAGGCTTTGTTTTTGTAATTTTTTAAAATCTTGGAAAATTTTTACTTTAAACCGTTTTTCTTAATTTAACTTTGTTTATTCCATTTGTATAAATATATGTATAAATATGTCCTGTAACAAAGTCCTTATCTTATTCTTTATAGTTTTAATACATTTGCAATTTTTAAAATTTTACATAATTTGGTAGTTTATTTTATTAACTTATAAACTAATCACTTTGACACTTTAACTTACTAAAAATATAATTCAGAAACACTTTTCAAATAGTTTAGATGTCTAAATAATTTCATTTCAAATTATAAAAACACTATTTAAACACCTCAAATAATGTTGAAAGTGTTAACAAGTTTGTTTTAACAAATTATAGTACCTAAATAGTTAGTTAGTAAGTTAAGGAATCAAAACGATAAAATGATAAAATGTGACAAATTTAGAAAGTCATAAATGTACGAGGTTCTACAACCGTCATTAGAATATTGGAAACATACAATAGTGGATCCAATCAATATGATCTTATGTTTACTTTATGGTACCTTAGGGCTCTAGAAAAAAAATCTCTTTGATCACAATGGTGATGGTTTCGCTTTTCTAAGTTTCGATCAATGAATAGAGCAGTCATCGGAGACACTTCAATCATGTGGCGGAACCAGGGGCAAGTAGGGGCCATTGACCCCCTAAGCGAATTAAATTCCGTTAACTCCTTGAAAATTATAGCTCTGCCCCCTTCTCCCCCCCTAAAAAATATTTGACTATTTTCCCCCATTTATGTGTGTCAATATATATATATATATTTGGTTGAAAAAAAAATTAGAACTTTACCTCCTAGTTTATTATTTACCACGTATAGTTTTAAATTAAGTTGTACGGATACAAATATGGATACGGGGATATAAAAAATAAGAATACGGATACTGAAAAACGACTTCTAATTGAAATGTCTGCCTTTTAAACTAAAATATATAGGTAGTACGGACACGAAAAAATAAAAATATGAATATGAGAAAATATCTACTAATTGAAGTGTCCGTACAATATAGGTTTTAAACATTCACTAATACCTTACCTTTTTTTTTAGGGAAATAATATTCCTTAATTTATTTATCCTTATTATTTTTCAAATAAAGTGATAGAATTGATCTTAAGGGACCTTTCTAGACGGGTTTAGAGCCGAATTTGTTATGCCGGTGGAGCGGGTCTAACCTTTTTTTTTTTTTGAACGTGAGCGGGTCTAACCTATGAGTTTAAAGTCGCATTCTAAACGGGGAAAGTGCCTTATACTGTAAGTCCGCGAGATCACAACGATTTTATTAGATTTATCATTTATGTTTTTTTATATTTTTATTTTTTAATGTAAATTTTTTATTTATATTTTAATATTTGGATAATTTCTTTTTTAAATATAATTTTTTACTCACCCTCCCTTAAAGATAAATTATTATTTATCTCTTTAATTTATCATATTATACTATTTGCCTCCTTGACATTTAAAATTTTTAATTTTCGCTTTTTTATTTTACATAAATATATTATTTACCTATTGCATTAAATTTTTGGTTGAAATTGTTGCTAATTAATATGAAATAACTAAACTATATAACCTTTGAAGTAAATGCTATTTATCCTCTCTATTTGACTATATTATATTATTTGCCCCACTATTTCATAATATTGTAATATTTTTCTCTAATATTTAAAATTATATTTTTAATTATTATATTAATTTCTTGTTAGAATTTAAGTATAAAATGATGATTATTTTCTTTGAATGAAAATAAGAAACCCAATTTTAATTTTAATCTAATTAAATTTTTAATTACATACCAATTAAGTCCTGTTAATCTTAAAATATCTTTACTTAAATATTAGTTTAAAATATTTATGTTGCATAAAGATTTTAATCAAGAAATTTTTTTTTAAAATTAAAATATAATTTTTTATTTGAAATTTTTAGTCTAAATTATTGGGTATATAAATTCAATTACTTAAGATTATCATTTTTATTTCCTAAATATAATTTATATTCCAAAAATCTAAAAAAAAAAATTAAGATTTTAAAGTTAAAAAGGGAATTTAGTCAATTAGATTTTTTTATTCAACATAAATATTTTAAGTTAATATTTAAGTAGAAATATTTTTAAGATTAACACTAATTAATTGTTGTTTGATTAAAACTTTGGTTAGATTAAATTATTATTTTATAGTCAATTAGTAATAATTTTAACATCAAATCTGTCAAAAATTAGTATAGTAACAAAATTTTATTTTTTAAAATCTTTGGGGCAAAAAATATTTTAAACTATTTACTCTTAAATAACAATTAATTACTCTTATTCTTAAACACAATAATTTTAAGTAACTTTATTCATATGCCCAACAATTTAAACTAAGAATTCAAACAAAAAGAATTAAATTTTAAACTATTTACTAACAATTCAAACTATTTACTCTTAAGTAATTGAATTCATATCCCCAACAATTAAACTAACAATTCAAACAAAAAGAATTAAATGTTAAATTTTAAAAGAAAATTTACTTGATTAAATTTTTTATGCAAAATCAATATGTTAAGTTGGTATTTACGTAGGAGATATTTTAAAATTGATAGTATTTAATTGGTATTTAATTAAAATTTTATTAGATTAAAATTGAAATTAGGTGTGCCATAATTTTATTAGAAGGACATAACTATCATTTATAGTTAAATTTATTGGAACATAAATAACCTGATAGCCTTAGGAAACATTGATGTCATCTGTTAGTTATCAATTGTATCTATACTTACATTGTATAGTTATCTATAACTGCTATTGTACCTTTGTGTGTATATAAACTACATGTATTGACGCATTGACATAATATATACAAAAATATTTCTCTCGGCATAATTCTTTATGGTATCAGAGCAATGGCCTCTAACACAGAAACTCAAATTGTTCTTCCCCAGACCCCTTCTTCTTCTTCCTCTTCTACTTCAACCCAAATCAATTTTTCTATCAAACTAAACCCTAGAAACTACCTTGCTTAGAAAACACAAATCTTCCCTCTTCTAAATTCTCAAGACCTTATGGGCTACACTGACGGCACCACACCACCTCCATCACTAACAATTATGAATACCGATAATCCTCTTTCGCCCATTCCAAATCCGGCCTTTCAAACTTGGTTGAAGAAAGATCAAATGCTTTTATCCTGGATTCTTTCATCTATTTCTGAAGAAATTTTCCCACATGTCATTGAAGTTTCATCTTCTCATACGGCTTGGATTGCTTTGGCTAATACTTTTGGAGCAATTTCTCAAACTTGTCGGTTGCAACTCCATATTGAATTACAAGAACTTAAAAAGAATGATATGTATATCTCTGAGTACCTTCGCAAAGCTAAATCAATTGCGGATGAACTTGCAACCTCTGGTAGGAAAATGACCTCAGCCGAGTTTAATGCCATTATTTTTTGTAATATTGGCATTGAATATCAAAGCATCATCTCCAATCTCAATATGCAATATGAACGGGCCAGTTTCAATGAATTACATAGCCAATTGATTTCCCATGAAATTCTATTGAAAAGCCATACCGATTCTTACACTGCAAACATTACTTACAGACCTCCTCTTTTGCCCACACCCTCCAATCCTGCCTTCTCACCTCGCCTACCAACTACCTATAGCCCCCAACAACCCAACTTCCACAACACTTGGACAGGCCAAGGATGCCGAGGTCCTAACGTCGCATGCCAAATTTATGGTCTGAAGAACCACACTACTTCTACCTGTCACAACTGTTTTCAGCATTTTACTTCGTCACATCCCTCTTTCTAGACACCACTGCAAGCAAACATCAGTTACCAGTATCATCCACCTTCGACTCCATCTCAGTCCTTTGCTAGTCCTTCTTTTCATCCTTGGATCACCGACACAGGTGCTACAACCCATATTATGCCTGATCTCAACTCACTTCATCTTCCACAATAATATAGTGGCTCAGACAAATTATTTCTTGGTGACGGTAAAGGTTTACTTATAGAACATACTAGTACTGCATATCTCCCTCATCCTTCTTATAATTTTATTTTATCACACACATTACATGTGCCTAAAATTTCAAAACCCTTGATATCTGTTCATAAATTTTTTTTTGTGATAATGACCGTTTCTTTGAATTATGTCCTTCTTTCTTTGTTATTAAAAATTAGAAAACAAGATAGGAGTTGCTGAGAGGAATGAATAAGCATGGCTTGTATCAGTTCCCTACTTAATCAAATTTTGCATTCTTGGCATCTATACCATCTACTTCCTATCACCTTTGGCACTCCTGACTTGGTCACCCTCAATAAAAAACAATTTGCACTATTGCCAAAGAAAATCATATTTCAATCTCTGGCGCATCTCCATCACCTTGTCATTCATGTCTTTTAGGAAAATTAGCTAAAATGGCTTTTGCAAGTGTTGAGCGTCATACTACTAATCCTTTTCAAATAATCCATTATGATGTATGGGGACCTAGTTCAATTTTGTCTAATTTAGGCTTTAAGTATTTTGTTCATTTTATTGATGACTATACTCATTTTACTTGGATTTTCTTTCTTAAAAATAAAAGTGATGTTTATGATGTTTTTCTCAATTTTAATAATTTTGTTGAACATCAATTTCATACCAAAATACAAGCTTTGAATTCTGATTGGGGTGGTGAATATCAAAAGCTAAATAATTTTCTCAAGAAAAATTGTATTATACATCGCATATCATGTCCATACACGCATAAGCAAAACCAACTTGCCGATTGAAAATTTTGACATATTGTTAACACTGGCTTAACGCTTCTTGCTCATGCTTCATTACCATTTAAATTTCGGTCCTATGCTTTTGATACTGCAACCTCTTTAATTAATGGTATGCCCACATTTGTTTTAAATAATAAGTCCTCATACTATTTCTTGTTCGAACATAATCCAAAATATACAAATCTTAAAGTTTTTGGCTGCACTATTTTTTCCATATTTATGCCCATATAATTCTTACAAATTTAATTTTTGCACTCTGAACTTCTCATCATGGACATAGATATTTGGATATATCCACCAATCGAATTTACATTGCCCGTAATGCAACATTTGATTAATAATCCTTTCTTTATCCAACACATTCTCCATTCAAAGTAAAGTCCATGTCTACTCCTTGGTTACAACTGCACATAAGTCCTGCGAATTCTTCCGCATCAGGTTAAACTCCTTCTCTTATCCACTCTTCATCTACTAATTCTCCCTCTCCATTGCCATCTTCTTCTAAATCTTCTCCACCTAATCAATCTCCTTAACCTCTTTCTTCTTTATCACCTGAATCCCATTCCTTATCAAATACTACCTCTGACATAAACTTAGTTGTTGATTTAACGCAATATCCCACTATATGCCAACCAACGTCTCCATCTTCTACCAACCCACCACAGCTAACATCCCCACCATCTAACAACCTACCACGTACACATGCAATGACGTTGCGCCCTAAGACCATGCAACGACGTCAAGCAAATCTTACATACCAAGCCAACCTACCCTTCACTACCACCTCACCCCAAACTGAACCCAATTCCTTTACTGAAGCAAAGAAACATTCTGTTTAGTGTGACACCATGCTTACTAAATATCAGGCACTCATTAAAAATGGTACTTGGTGTCTTGTTCCAAGACCACCATCATGCCAATATAGTTGGCAATAAGTGGGTTTACTGTATCAAGCGCAATCCAAACAATTCCATATCGCGCTTCAAAGCACGTTTGGTTGCCAAAGGGTATAATCAAAAGAGTGGAATTGATTATGGTGAGACTTTTAGTCAAGTGGTCAAATCAACTACAATTCAGATTATGCTTTCTATTGCAGCAATGTACAATTGGGACATGGAACAACTCGATATTTCTAATTCCTTCTTCCATGGGCATCTTGATAAAACTATGTACATGGAACAACCAAGGGGATTTGTTGATCCAGATTATCCAAATCATGTTTGCTTGCTTCAAAGATCATTATATGGCTTAAAAAAAGCCCTACAAGCATGTTTTCATCACCTTAGCTCTTTCTTGTTTCATCTTGGTTTTCAATCTTCCAAAGCTGACTCTTCTCTATTTATCTTAAGACATAATCATGACACTATTTTGTTACTTGTGTATGTCGATGACATCATCTTCACTAGTTCTTCAAAGTCTTTACTCTCTCAAATTTTACACAAGTTGCAATATGAAATTCCTATTAAAGATGTCCAAGATTTAACATATTTTCTTGGTATTCATATGAGTAAAATAGCTAATGGTGTTTATTTAAATCAGCAAAAAAATTTGCAGGATCTCTTATGCAAAGCCGGTTTCAAAGACATCAAGGGCAGCCTTACTCCAATAGCCACTACTCCTCTACTCTCCAAGACTTTGGGACAGCCTTTTGACAAACCAGAATTCTATCGCCAAATTATAGGTGGTCTTCAGTATGCCACCTTCACTTGCCTGGACATTGCGTTTGCTGTAAACAAACTCTATCAATTTATGCATTCTTCACTTGACACACGTTGGGCAGCAATTAAACAAGTATTTCGATACATTAAACACACTCGCCATCACTCCTTATTTTTCAGTCATTAAAATCATTGTCATTTACAATGTTTCTCAGATAGTGATTGGGGTGGATGTCCTGACATAGCGGAAGAATGTAAGAAAACTATTAACGATTGTTGAATCGCACATGACTACCAATCACTAATCTTCAACAACCTGTAATTCTCAAATTCAAGGTATAGGCATCAAAATTCGTAGAATTTTGGAAATTTAAAGAAAAATCAAATTCTATTAAAAAAAATGGACGTACAAAAGCCAAAAGAATAACTCTTAAATAGAAAACCCTAAAATAAATCCTAAACAAACTAGAAAATAGGAATTCAAACCTAAACAAACTAGGAAATAAAACTTTCTAAATAATTAAAACAAAAATTTACCTTTTTGAAGGCCTAAATGATAGAATTTGTCCTAAAAACAATGGGCCTCACAAGTTAAGCTAGTGACTCCTAATCTTTGGTCCGTTTCTAATCAAACTAGCCTTTGGAATTGCCAAAATCCAAAACTCAAAGTTACAGTTATTTAAGAAACTGCCACTGCTATAATTTTTGGTATTTTTCTAGGAATCGAATTGCTTGCTCTTCTATGACTCTATCCGCATCATTCTCCCTAGGGTTGATAGAATTCACCCGTGAATCTGAATCATCGGATGAATCACCTGCATATGGAATCAGATGCTTAACATTAAAAACATCCACAGTTCGAATGTGACTAGGTAGCTTCAAACGGTAGGCATTAGGATTGATCTTCTCAATAACTTCAAGTGGTCCAATCTTCTTAGTAGACATCTTATTATAATCACCTGTAGGAAATCTCTCCTTAGTAAGAACTGCCCATACATAATCCCCCACGTCAAACTCAATAAACCACCTCTTATTGTCAGCAACCTACTAATATTTGGAAGCAGCTTTTGCTAAATTTTCATGGACAACCCTATGAACTTCCTGTAAGTCACTAAAAAAATTCTCTACCTTGCCATGAACTCTCATTTTATTTGGAAGAGGAATCAAATCCAACGGTCCTCGTGGTACAACAGAATACACCACAACAAAAGGACTAAAGCCAGTACTCCAATTAAAGGCATGATTATGAGCGAACTCTACTTGACACAACTTTTGATCTTAGCTCTTCACATGTTCACCTGTAAAGCACCTCAACAGATTACCTAAAGACTGATTCACTACCTCAGTTTGCCCATCTGTTTATGGATGATAGGCACTGCTAAAATTAAGCTGCGTGTTCACCATCTTCCATAAACTTTGCCAAAAATGACTAAGAAACCTGGTATCTTGATTAGACATAATAGATATAGGCAATCCATACAATCTATAAACCTCTTGAAAGAACAATTGAGCCACATGAATAGCATCTGTGGTTTTCTTTTATAGAATAAAGCGCACCATCTTTGAAAACCGATCAGCTACCGCAAATATAGAATCATTACCTCACTGTGTGCATGGTAATCCTAGCACAAAATCCATGTTGAGCTCTACCTAAGGCTGCCAAGGAATAAGTAATGGCATATACAAACCCGCATTAGATGATGTTCCTTTAGAAACCTGGTAATGCGACACCTCTACACCAGCTTTTCAACTTCCTTACGAATGGTAAGCCAAAAATAATGAGCCTGCACCAATTGCACAGTCTTGTCTCATCCTACATGCCCTTCACCATGCAACTGTTTAATGATTTGCAGACACAAACTACAATCTGAAACACATAATTGGTTATCCTTAAACATAAATTCATCATGCAACAAGAAATATATTCTTTCACCTGCTTTAACCTTAGCCACAATAGCATAAAAATATGGGTCAGTTTTAAATAATTCTACAAAGGAAATGGGCATTTGAGTCAATCGAGTCTTTCGCCTACTAAAGACATCAACCACTCTGTTGGTAACACCTGACTTATACTTTACCACAAAAGTAAACCTCTGAAGATAAGCAACCCGATTCACATGCCTAGCAGAAATCTTATCTTGCCTGTGTAGATGTTTCAACACCTCATAATCTGTATACAAAATAAATTCCTGCTGAAATAAATAATGACGCCAATGCTTAATAGCATGAACCACAACATAGAATTTGACATCTTAAGTGCTATAGCACAATCTGGGCCCTGACAACTTCTCACTGAAATATGCCACTGGTTTGCTATTTTGACTCAGGATAGCCCCAATTCCCACTTTATAAGCATCTAAATGCAACTCAAAAGGTTGATGAAAATCTGGAAACATTAAAATAAGAGCTGTAGTAAGGCGCAATTTAATCAACTCAAACACCTTTTCTGCCTCATCTGTCCATTCAAACTTTCCCACCTACCTCATGCAATCAGTGATAGGCGTTATAATGCTGCTAAAATGAGGAATAAAATGCCTATAAAATGAAGCCAATCCATGGAAACTCCTCACCTCAGTAATGGTGGTAGGTCTTGGCCAATGTTTCACAGCCTCAACCTTGGACTCATCTACCTGCAAACCCTTACCCGACACAACATACCTAAGAAACAATGCATTGGCAGTAAAGAAAACACACTTCTTAAGGGCAGCATAAAATTTTTCCCTACACAACACAATAAGGACTTCTAGCAACTGACTAAGGTGCTCATCCGGGTTAGCACTATAAACCAAAATATCATCAAAGTACACCACAATACACTTACCAATGAAAGGCCTCAAAATCTGACTTATAACATGCATAAAAGTGCTTAGTGCATTTGATAACCCAAACGGCATGACTAGCCACTCATACAGCCCTTCCCTTATCTTGAAGGTTGTTTTCCACTCATCCCCAGCTCGAATCCGAATTTGATGATAGCCACTCTTCAACTCAAATTTAGTAAAATTCGTGGCCCTACTAAGCTGATCAAGTAAGTCATCCAATCTAGGAATAGGAAAATGATACCTGACAGTTATTTTGTTAATGGCCCGACTATCAACGCACATCCGCCAAGAACCATCCTTTTTTGGTGTCAGAAGGGCTGGTACCGTACAAGGACTTAATCTCTCACGAACATATCCTTTAGCTAGCAACTCTTCCACTTGCCTCCTCAACTCTTCATACTCACTAGGACTCACCCTATAGTGTGGTCGATTTGGCAAGGTTGCACCTGGTTTAAGATCAATATGATGTTGGATATCTCGCATGGGAGGTAACCCTTCAGGCAATTCCTCTGGAAACACATCACTGAACTATTCCAGGAGTGGTAAAACTACATTAGGAACCACTACCTCTTTGTCCACCCACTTTCCAAATAAGATATAAACAACTTCAGATTCCTCTGCGATCCTATCAAACTGCTCCAATGTTAATAAATTAACACAGCCCTTGCTACCTTCCTGCACCTACTTGGAATGATCATGATCCTTATTAGGCACAAACACAATTTTCACTCCTTCAAACATAAAATTATAAGTGTTAGTCTTCTCGTTATGAGTCACATCTTGATCAAACTACCAAGGCCATGCCAGCAACAAATGACATGCATCCATGGCTATCGCATCACACTAAACCTTATCCTTGTATTTTGCCCCGATAGAAAAGGAAATCAAGGCACGCTTTGACACTGTTACCTCGCCCCCTTATTTCAACTATGCCAACTTGTAAGGCTTGAGATGCTTTTTAGTTTGAATTCCTAATTTTTGGACTGCCTCTGCTACAATTATATTCTCACAACTACCTCCATCAATCATAAATCTGCAGACTTTACCTTTGATAGTGCATGTAGACTAGAAAATATTATTTCGCAGCCACTCATCATTAGCAGCTCTAGGTGTTAGGCAGGACCTCCTCACTACCAAAGTAGCCCCTACATCACCAGTCACGACCTCCTCATCAACATCATTTGTATCAAATATCGGTTCACCTGTTAAGTCAGTGACCTCTTCATCATCATATTGTTCATCTATCTTAGCAAACATTACTTTTCCCCCTCTTTTCACACTCAGACTGCTTGTGACCCACTTCTCCACACGCAAAGCATTTAATCCCACTACTAGAACCAGCCTTTTGTGCAATGGTTGGCACTACCCCTAGTTTGGTCGCAATAACTCCCACACGACTCATAGCACTACTAACTCTTGCTCTCCCATATCCAAACGTTTGCATAAAATCACCTGGTCGCCTCTTTTTGACCTGTAAAGCCCGTTGGTGCATCGCAGAAATAGACATCGGATCAAAGATGTTTACTATCTCTGCAATCTGCTCTCTTAAACCCACAATATATCGAGCAACCAATTGGTCCTCTGTCTCATGCACCTCATTGCGCGCAATCAGCTGGTAAAATTTAGTTGTATAATCATCAACTAAAAGGTTCCCTTGCCTTAAATTCTGCAACCTCTGGTACATTAAACGCTGAAAATTATAAGGCAATAATGTGGCATGCATCTATTTCTTCATCTTCTCCCAAGTCATGATTTTTAACTTTCCCAATCGGACTCAGGTCTATTTAGTTTGCTGCCACCAAGCCATCACCCTATCTCAAAACCTGGTTGCCACCAATGGTACTCGTTGAGCCTTTGACACCCCTTTAAACTCCAAGATTTCCTCCGCCATAGCCAACCAGTCAAGGAATTCTTCTGGATTCAAGGAACCACGAAATTCAGGGATCTCAGTTCGCATACCTGCCTCCCATCACCTCCTATCATCATTCTTGTCATGCTGGCGAGGATGTATATGTGGCACATCATAATACCCTTCACCATAGTCATCTTCGTCATCGTTTCCTTTAGCAAAAGGATTCCTCGGGTCATCAGCATTACGAACTCGTCGCTGGTTCAGCTGCCCCCTATTTTGATTGGCTAACAACTCAACCATTCTCTCCATGAGCTGTTCCATAATGGTGTCAATCCGCTAATCCATATGTTCCATTCACTGTTTGAACCGCTGTTCAAAGCGACGTTGGTCATCACGCTCATAAACTTCTTCTACACGTTGTTGGGGTTGATGTTGCTGTCTTCTACGAGACATCTTGTCCAAGGAGCACAACTCTAATACCAAACTAATGTAGTAGAAGAATGTAAGATAACTATGAACGATTGTTGAATCGCACACGACTACCAATCGCTAATCTTCTACAAATTGTAATTCTCGAATTCAGGGTGTAGGCATCAAAATTCGAAGAATTTTGGCAATTTAAAGAAAAATCAAATTCTATTAAAAAAAATGATGTACAAAAGCCAAAACAATAACTCTTAAATAGAAAACCCTAAAACAAATCCTAAACAAACTAGAAAATAAGAATTCAAACCTAAACAAACTAGGAAATAAGACTTTCTAAACAATTAAAATACAAATTTGCCTTTTTGAAGGCCTAAACTATAGAATTTTCCCTAAAAACAATGGGCCTCACAATTAAAACTTGTGACTCCTGATCTTTGGTCCGTTTCCAATCAAACTGGCCTTTGAAATCGCCAAAATTCGAAACTCCAAAGTTGCAGTTATTTACAAAACTGCCACTGCTATAATTTTTGGTATTTTTCTACGAATCGAATTGCTTGCTCTTCTATGACTCTATCTGTATCATGTCTGGATGATCGTCATTCCACAACTGGTTATGGAATTTATTTAGGTAAATCTCTTATTTCTTGGAGTGCAAAGAAACAAGCCACAGTTGCCCGTTCTTCCTTTGAGAGTGAATATAAAGCCTTTGTCAACACCACTGCTGAACTTCTTTGGATACAATAAATGCTGAATGAAATTGGGATTCCATGTTCTTTCAAGCCTACTCTCTGGTGTGATAACTTGGGTGCTATTTACATGTCCTCCAATCCAGTTTTTCATGCTCGCACTAAGCATATTGAACTGGATTTCCATTTTGTTCGAGAACAAGTTCATAAAGGTGCAATTCAAATTGGTTTTCTTGCTCATCGGGATCAATTGGCTGACATCTTCACTGAACCTTGGGGTGTTCGGTCTTTCCAATTCTTTTGCTTCAAATTCTATCTTCGACCTCATGCCCATTGGCTTGCGCAGGGGTATTAAAACATAAGTAACCTGATAGCCTTAGCAAACATTGATGTCATCTGTTAGTTATCTATAATTGCTCTTGTACCCTTGTATGTATATAAACTACATGTATTGATGCATAGACATAATATATACAAAAATATTTCTCTCGGCATAATTCTTTAAAATTCCAATGAAAAATTAGTTTAATAATAATAATAATAATAATTTTAAATACTAAGGCAAATAATAAGGCAAATAATAGAATATAGTTAAACATAGAGAACAAACAATATATACTTTAAATATTATTTTAATAATTTAATGTCAATTAACTAACTGTATTTCTTTTGCACATTTTGATTTGCTAAAAATTAAGCAATTTTTGTACAGGATTAAAAAGTTGTAATGATTATAAAATGTATTCTATGCATTAGGGTTGAGTACGGTTCTATACAATTAGAAAATTTGGAAATCTTAAGAATCAAATTGAAAATAAAAAAATTTGAAAATATTGAGAACTAGTACTAGGAGTAAAAGTAAAAATCTCTATCTTGTATTATTCCAAAATTTTGAAACAATATAATTCAGAGATCGGATATTTCAATCCAATGCAAAATGAAGATTTAAAAAATTATCCAATATATACTATTTTCTAAATTTTTTAAACATCCATGAAACTTAAAATTTCATTAAATATACCTGCAATAATTCAATATATACTTAAATATAATTCATAACTCATGTCCAACAAATAAAGTTCAACATAACTAATAAATCTGAATCTAAATTTAGTTTTACACAACTGAAATTTAACATAACTTACACAAATCCAATTGCAAAAACAATATAGCCTATAATAAGTCAATAACAACTAGCAATGAATGCCAAAATAACATGTAAATTGCTGCACAATGTATGTTAAAGTAAGAGGAGCAATTTGAAATCTAACACAGTAAGCTAACAACAAAATAGTAGCATTTGGACAAATATAATTAATATTATAGTTAAATAATATTTTTAAAATTCTTTGGTCAAATGTAATTAATATTAGTTAAATAATATTTGCAAAAGAATATTAATTAATTCTTTTTATTTGGACAAATATTAGTTAATTAATATTAATTAATTCTTTTATTTTATTATTTTTTAATAAAAAAATTTATATTTTAATTATAATATTAGCATTACTTATTTAAAATTAGTTAAATAATATTTCTATATTAAATTTATTTGTATAACATATATATTATAAATATATAAATAAATAAATTTCGGTTATTTTGGTCCAATACATTTAAGTACAGTTTGATTCGATTCGGTCCAGATATTTATAAATATCCAGAACTGTACCAAAATTTTTTATCGGTATAATTCGGTCCGGATAAAGTTAAAAGGTCAACGGTCCCATTTGATTCTGAAAATTTTTGGTCCAATTATTTGATTCAATTCGGATATTTTAATTTTCATCCTCATCCCTACTATGCATAATAATGGTCTACAACTTAATGATTAGTTGGGATTATTAGATATTGGAGATGATTATAAAAAGATTATAGAAAGGAATTGAAATAAACTCTTTGGAGAGTTATGTGCCCAAAGATTGATCCTAACCCCTCAAATTGTAATCCTAGATGATAACAAGAACATTTAACTATTGGATTTTAATTTGTAAAAAATTTTAAGGAGCAAGTTGTATAATATTGTAAAATAGAAAGGGTTAATAGGGAATGAGTCCCCTAAGGTTGACTTTTCCTTAAATTTCTTCAAGTTCACTGTTAAATTAAAAATATCTCATTAAAATATTAATTTAACAACTGATATTCATTCTCAATAATAAATTTTATCATATTAAATGTGAATAAAAATAAAAATAAATAATTCTAATAAAAATATATATTACTAATATATATTTATATTTACAATAATTAAATTAATTAGAAAAAATAAATATATTTTTCAACTATAAAGTCACTATATATTCATTTAATTAATAAATATTATATTTTTAATTAAAAATAAATAAATAATTTTTTATTTTATATTTATTTTTATTCTTTTATTTCTT
>CATIWM010650620.1:0-10752 GCA_949671775.1 Mallotus repandus
AGTCCTAACTTTGGTAGGATTTTCAGTGGGCACACATTAATGGCGGAGCCATTGTCCACCATTACACAATAAGTCATCTTTCCCTTCACCTCAGCTTTAATGAACAAAGCCTTATGGTGGTCCCTTCCTTCTAAAGGTAGGTCATCATTAGAAAACACAATGGCTCCTTGAGGAGTTTCCATTAACGAGCCAACCATTTGCTCAGGTGTGTAGCCTGTGGAGATATTCCTCTGATCCAAAGCTAGAACCAGTGCTTCTCTATAGTCTTTAAAATGTGTGAGTAGCTCCCACACACTAGCGATAACTTCTTTTTTCTTTACCTCTTCTTTTGAACTTTTCGCCTTTTCTGATTCAGGTTCAACGGGTGCAATATTTTTCCCTTTCCCTTCAACCTTCCCAACCGGATGACTCTTTCTTCCTTTATCATTTTCCTATAAATCAATATGTCCTTCTCCTTCATTATCTGAGCTCTAGATATCTAGCTCACGTATGACAAGCTTTAA
The DNA here is from genome assembly GCA_949671775.1 of Mallotus repandus. Lineage (NCBI taxonomy): Eukaryota > Viridiplantae > Streptophyta > Magnoliopsida > Malpighiales > Euphorbiaceae > Mallotus > Mallotus repandus. The sequence goes on from CATIWM010650620.1 coordinate 504, forward strand.
AGGTTGTTCATTCTAGTTTAGGTTTGTTTGGCTCGGGTTTTGGTGACTCAGGAGTGGCGTTAACAAAGGAATTGAAAACTTGTTCCTCTATCAAGTTGGTACCGATCATAAGGATGGGTGCATCTAGAGGTGGGGCAGTTTGGTAGTTTTGTAAGGGATTGTTTCGTGTGTTTGGCCTTCGGGTCTCAAGATCCATGATCTTGCTTGCATCAATCAGGTCTTAAATCTTTTGCTTCAACTGGGAATAATTATCGTTATCATGTCCAATGGTCTGGTGGAATTTACAGAAGAGCTTTGGGTTGGCATTTGGCATGGGTTATTATGAAGGTAAGGATCGTAGCGAGTTCTTCTCAACTAGCTTCTCAAGAACTTTAGAGAGGGGTTGCCCTAGATTTGAAAACCTCCGAGGCTGTCTGATAGCATTGATTTGCACACTTGGGTCCGGCTGTCTGATAGTACTAATCTAGACATTACTGCTTGAACCAGCTCCATCCTTGCCCCCAAATCTTCCCCTAAAAAATTTCTTTTCTTAAGCTAAGTCTGACTCTTTCTGAACCCCAAACCTATATAGTTCCTCGAAGTTACGGATCCCTAAATCTTTTAGCTTTCCAGACAGTGTTGAGACATAGCCTTCCATTGCTAGCATCAACTGATCTGACTCAGCAGGTCTATACCTCATTTGAGCCAACTTCCCCCTCCAACGAGTCAGGTAGTCAGTAAATGACTCATTGAACCTCTGTTTGGTGCTCTACAGATCTTTCAATGATATTTCCAATTGCACGTTGAGGCCATACTACTTCAAAAATGCAACACATAACTCTTTCCAGTTAGACTGGACATGTGGTTCCAAAGCGTAGTACCAACGGATCGATGCGCCTTTTAGTGACATGGGGAATTGTTTGACTATATGAGCTTTAATCAATTCTGTAGCTTTCATGTATGTCACATATTGCTTCAGGTGCAAATATGGGTCCTTGGTCCCATAATACTTTTTCATGCTGGGAAATGTAAACTTCCGAGGCAAGGGATCATCCTCCTCATCTAGGTTTAGATCAGTGTAGTCCATCGGGGCATCCATGCCCTTTTCCTTCATCATTAATTGCATCTGGGCCATGGCCTTAGTTATATTCTTAGCCCAGTTAGATTGTTCCATACTCTCTGTCTAGCCTAAATTCTTCCGATCTACTGGATCAGCTAGCACAGTCACGTCATCCTCTTCCCTTACTCTCACTGAAATTTTTGTATCTAGATCAATCGGGATGATCGGTTGCACCGACTATTTTTCTGTGAATAATTTAGTTATTTTTGCCATCATCTCTCTCATCATGGATCGGGTTTCAGCAATCACTTCATCTTTCAACTATGCCTTAAAAGCCTCAAAGTCAAAACCGCCTGCCATTTCTATTTTTAAATTTCTGACTAAGCGACCAGAACTAGAGCGGGTCCAAATAGATGAACTTGAGGGATTTATAATTGCAAAATCATGGGTTAGAACTATGCATGATGTGTATGCATGAGATACAGGTATGCATGACTTGTACGCATGAGATGCAGGTATACATGACGTGTATACATGAGATGCAAGTCCATTTAATTATCTAAAGCAAAAAGAAACTAAGCACATGTAATTTACACATAACAGAGAACAAAACACGAATGCCTCAGAATGAAAACCTCCACCCTTATTTCTCTTACACACACATTCAATGGTGAGTTTCTTATCCTAGGATTGTTGGCCTGGGTTTTAATTATCAACGGGGGATAACAAAACCGATGTATACAAGAAACTCTTAAAATGATTCAAACAAGTAATAAATCCTCTAAATAAATCCAAAGTCCATTCTTAACAGGCCAAGAGTGACATCAAGGCCTACCTTGTTAAGATCCATTCAAAATGGGCATGAGAGGCCCCTTTTTTTTGGCAATATCCACTTAAAATAGGTTAAAAGTGGGCACGAGAGGCCCATCTTGACAAGGTTCATTTGCAACGGGCTTGAGTTTTATTTTAAGGGTCCATCAAAGGGCATAAAACACATACATTTGGGAGAATTCCTAAGGAAAGTTGCTAAGTCACTACATGAGCTTGAGTCTCGGGTAGTAGGCTTTGGCTCCTACAATGATATACATCCATACATGTATCCTCACTCAAGGGTCCAAGCAATACTGATAGTACGTGTTATGAGTGATAATAACTATATATTCCACCACCATGTTTGAGTGAAACGTAGGCGGCAGAATAATGATTATTATAGGGTAATAGGGACTGAAGTGCTCGTTGTGTGGAAAGAGTGTAGTGAATGCAACAAAATGCAAAAGAAACAAAGGAATAATTAAAGATGATAAATCCCAAAACACTTAGAATCAGTTTCTCTATCCTTAGTGGAGTCACTATTGTAGGCGGCTGGGTTTAGCGCGCGCCCAAGTGTTGGCGACCACAGCACTGTGTGGGCTCAAGGCCCACTAGAAAATACGAAATAGATCTTAAGACTAAACGGAGATGGAGTCGCTACTCGGATAAGAGCCAGAACACACTTATATGGAAACTGGATTCTACGGAGGTTCCTAAAAGTTCGAAAACTGGTTATGGACGTTTGAATGCCCACTCAACCTTGCGGTTGGCCTCCGTTTGTGTTTCGTGTTTTATTACCTTTAGTTATTCAATTATTTCTTTATTAACATGCAAATTATAATTGCCTTCATCCAATTTGTCAAATTTTACATTAAAGTCCAAGTTTGCACATTAATCTCATTTCATGCATTCAATTCTCAACATTAATAAAAAATAATTTACAATCATTCATTCTAAGTAAATAGGGGAGAGTGGTTAAGGATTACAACACTTTGCTTCAAATGAAGGTAATATAAACAGAGAATATACCAAAAATAAACAATAATAAATAGATAATAAATAGGGAACCAAAAATATACCGAAAGGATAAACTATAATAATCCTCCCAAGAACTAATTAAGGGAATTGATTCCCTTAAATTGGAAAAAAATCACCTCAAATTCCTGTAATAAACAAAGTTTAATTCCCAAAACATGAAAAAAATCCTACAAAAAGGAATCCATGAAGTCAATTTAGAGATCAAGTTAAATACAAATGGAAATAAACAAAGATCCAGACATTAATCTAACAAAATGGCAAAACAATCATGTATAATAGATTAATAGCATAACACATAGGATATAGGAGAAAACATGCAGAAATTATAAAAAAAAAAAAAAAGACAGAGTCACGCAAAACCCTATCAGAGTGGCGATCGACTCTTGTACGCCTGGTATAGAGGCGATCACCTCATGGCAAAGGACGACGCTCCTTAAAGAGGCGATCGCCTGGTCAACAGGCACAGACAACTCTCAAAATGGCAAAACTTCAGTTCTAAGCGAGCATGACTTAATATAGATGAGCAATACTTATAGCTACCCCTAAAAAACTTCAGTAAATCACGTTTATAACATGGCATAAACAATGGACAAGCATAATCAAGCAAATGAACTAAGACTAAACAAATCTATAATTCTTGATATTAAAAAGAAAGAGGTGATATTTTTTGAAATATGAATCCTTTCTGAAAATGATTTGCCCTCAGAGGTTGGTTATGATCTTAGTCTTCACTCCAATGCAAGAGTTCACCTTCTTCTTCCTTAAGAAATGGATGCCTAAACTTGGTTTCTAACCCCCTCCTCCAAGAAAGTCCCCTTCTTCTTTCAGAGCTTTTTTTCTTAGTTTTTTTTAAAAGATCCCTTGATGATCCCTCTCTCCTCCCTTCTTTTCTTTTTAAACCCCTGTCCTTGCCCATACTTTCCTCTTTCATTTCCATACCTTTCTCCAAACCCTCATTTTACCACTTTTTTTTCTCAAAAAATGATGTTTTACGTGCAAATGCAGAGGGTGAGGTATGGGCCCCCAGCCACTTGCTGTCATTGTCATGCTGCATTTAATGCAGCAGCAAGTGGGCCGCTAACGATGCGACCACCTCTTTAAGGCAGTGATCGCCACTTGGCTCCCTAGTCAAGAGGCGATTGCTTGTTTCTGGAGAGGCGTCACCCCCTTGGCTTGGTCCTACGTTGGGCCAAATGGGCCAAGGTGGTTTGGGCTTGGATTTGGGTTTTAGGCTCTCTAAGTCCACCTCTAAGGAATTTGGGCTCTCCTCTTGCATTTAAGTCTTGTGTTCTCATCATCGGGCTTTGTTGTGGGCCGGCTAACCAAGCATCCGCAGTTTGCCCCCTATCATGGGCCGATCGAACCGGGTATCTACAGTCGGCCTTACCTAAAATGAGGCCTTAAGCCAATATATATATATATATGGCCCAAAATGAAAAATGATGGAAGCTAGCCCAAAATGAACAAAAATCTATAGAAGTTATCCATTATATAATGACCCAAAATTATAGGAGCCTTTCTAAATTATGAGGCGTTAGGCACATGCCTTAATTGCCTTGGCCTAGGGCCGGACCTGTCGAGGGTTTGATCCCATCTTCTACAAAAACTAATACTAGCATTATTTACTATATTAATTAGGAATTTTTTTGAGAGCCCATCTTTTTTACAAAAATTAATAAATTATTCATTTATTAAAATTAAAAATATATTTTGAATTCCCGAGAGCTCTTGAACTTCTCTGCCTGCAACTTTGATTTCGTCTGTTCTATTTAGGTGATTTTTGGCCAAATTTTGGCCAAAAGTCACCCAAATACCTCTTTATATATATGTTTTTGTTCATATTATCAATAGTTATGTAGATTTATGTTGTGTTTTATCTCCTTTTGGTCTGGGGTTTATCTCATTTTTTCACAAATAAATCTATGGATCCATTTTGTCTTTTGCTTTACCATCTCTAGTTTGCAACTGACTTATTCTTTAAAGATGGTGGTCAGAGTATATGAGATTCATGTTGTCTCCTTTCCCGGTTGCAATGTAGTTCAGAGAGTGCTTAAATAGCTCTTTAGGTATTTGAGAAATTGTTACTCCTCTCTCTTTATCTGAGAATATTATGTGATGTTTCGGCTACCTTCCTTGGATTTATAGGCAGCAATAATACTTCATTCGATCAGCCTAAAAATTTCAGAGGCTCAAGCAACAAGTAAGGCAGAAGAAGATGAAAAAGAAGAGGATGAAGTTGAAAGTAAGTTGTCGGCACCCATTGCTTTTTTGTGTTTTTGCTTGTATTGCCAGGTTTCTTTAATTTTTAGGCTATTTTTTTTTTGTTTTTTAGGCTTTGCTCATTGAACCGATGTACTCTGTCTTTTTCTTTTTTAATAAAATGCTTGTTGACCAAAAAAGAAAGTATAATAAAGATACTAAAATAAAATTATACTATTGTTGTTATTTTTCAATCGCGTTAACAAAGTTTTTTTAATGTGTAATTCTACGATCCATATACTTAACTCAATAATTTTGATTAGTCATTAATCAACATCCAATCATTAAATGAATCTAATTGCAGAAATATCAATAAAATTTTTATAACAGAGAAATATTTAAAATCCATAAATACATATTATCCCATTAAAAATAAGAACTTCATGAAAAAAAATTTAAAACTTGCATAAAACAGAAATAGATAATGAGAGCTACTATTGACCTAAGAAGATAATCCACGGTGTCAAAAACAAATTTCTTGAGAAAAAACAATGATAAAGAAAGGAAATTTGGCTTTATGAGAACCCATATTACATAAAGAAATAAAATGTATATACTTAATAGATTCACTTTTTTTTTTCTGTAATTAGAGTTATCTATAAAAATTGTAATTTTTTTAGAAAATACTAAACAGCAACTCAAAAAACTGGACAAGCTCTCTTGAAATTATTGAAATTTGTAAGGTTCAAAAAATATATCTCAATAGACGGTGCGGCATAAATTTTAATAAGGATAATTTTTCTAAAAGTTTAATAAAGATAATTTTTAATTTTTAATTCCGGATATGAGTATGTTTTTGAATTTTAAAAAAAAAATCATTTGAATTTTTAATATTAATTGGTTGATGATATCATTTTAATGTTTAAAAAGATTGTTTCAACAATAATTGGAGCCACTACTAAGAAAAAGACAAAAAAGAATAGTATATAATAAGCTTTTTTTTGTGAGTTTCATGTTTCTCTTTCAATTAATTGCATGAGTGCATGAGATTAAGTTGTATGTTAATTTAATAGAAAAAATAAAAATCTTTTATTTAATATGTATACTTTAGTGTAAGAGTATCATAACAGAGTAAAAAAAATAAAGAAACATATAAATAAAAAACTTACTTTAATATTGATGATTGTCTATAGTATTTTTAGATAATTTCGGAAAAGTATTTGCCGTTTCTGCTAACAAATATGCTTCACCCATTAATCATTTTAAGGAGTCCAACTGAATAGATGTTGATAATAAATTTATTATTTTAATTAATATTTTCATAAAAATATCAAATATATTTAAAAAAATCAACAAAAGGTCTGTACTTGTTTACATTGGCCCAAACTTCTTTGAGTTTTCCACAGTGGACTGCAGGCCCATTATTTGTTTAAACTCATAATTTTAGATTCTTTGTTGAAACAGGATTTCTTCAGATTACAATTTGTTTAGAATTGAAACCAACCCAATTCATGAATCATTACAAAAACACCCTAAAAAGTTACCTAAACAACATAAACACTTCAAATTTATTGGATTACTTTTGGAATCTTTATAAAAATATCCTAAAAAATTACCTAAACAACATAAACATGGGTATAAATGAGCAAAACTGCTAGCGAGCAGCTAATTATTCAGCTCGATAAAAATTCGTTGGAACTCATATATTGAAGCTCGTTTAATAAACGAGCTGAGCTCAAACTATACAAATCTCGGCTCGGAAACTTCACGAACAAACTCGAATATAAGCTCGGAAGTCAGCTCGTAATTTTTATATTTAGTAATTTGATTTTATATATATAATATATAAATTCATGTTGTGAAAAATATTTTAGAAAATATATTATTAGAATAAAGTCATAATTTTTATTAAATATATTGTAATTTATTGAATAAATAATTTATTTTTAATTTTTTAATGTATAATTTTAATTTATAATTTATATTTTTAAAAAATTTTTGAGCTCGTTTAAGCTCGCTAACAGCTTATGAACATCAAATAGGATAGTTAACTCGGCTTGATTATAAACGAACAAAGCTAACCAAAGTTCGATTCAGCTCGGCTCGATTGCACTCTAAACAGAAATACCTGGAATTTTCATTAATTGCACGCGTGTACCAGGGCAGAAAAATAATTACGCGATTGCCTCCTCTTCCTTGTGCCTCCATTGCCACATGTTCTTCCTCTGCTTGCTCCTTTTTCTTCGACACCACCAATCTTCTTCTAATCTTCATACATTTCAAAATCAGAAACATAATGATTCATTTTTTTCCTTCTTCTTCTTCGTCACCTTAAAAACCAAAAAAAAAAAAAAGAGCTCTGGTCATGGCGATGAAACTCCATTCTTTTTGCTTTTTTTTTTTTATTTGGGTTTCCATTTTGCCCACAAACTCCATTCTTATCTCACTATTTCTGTTTCGATTATAAAGATTCCCAAGTTAGTTTCTAGGTATTCTACAACTGGGTTTCTGTGCTTTTCTGTTTTCTTTAATTTCAAATATGGGTATTCCATGTTTGTTTCTTAAGCAAATCATCTGATTCATCATCTAAGTCAACAACGATCATGACCTTCTTTGTTTAGCAGTTTGCTAGGTTTTGACCTTCAGTTTCAGAGGTTGTTGTTGGTATGATCAACAATTTTCTTGCTCATGATTACTCTATTGTAATTGATCGGTTAATTGAGTAACAAATCTTTAATTAATTGTTGTAAGCATTATTGGCAAGCTTTTGTTGTTTATGGATATTATGTGATGACTTTATATGAAGGAAACTGAACTATTGTAAATTTCAATGAACGAATTGAATCACCAAATTATTTTTTTAATTTTCTTCTTGGTGGTTAATTTAGCCATCCCATTCAGGGCAGCAGGGGGGAATTTTTAAAAGAAGGAAAAAACACTACAAATTTTCCCGACTAAATGACTTTGCACTTGTGTTGGGTGCAGGAACTACCAAGATCAAGAAGATTCTACAGGCCTTTCAAGATTTTGTCGAGTTAAAGGACAGCTTAAAAGCGTCAATATGAACCCGAAAAGCCTTCCTAATGTCTCTCAATGTCAAACTGTATAATCCTAAGATCTCTGGATTTTAATGCAGTATTGGCACTGCACGCATAAATAAGAGGCAGTCGGCCATGGAACACACAGACAATATCACACACTTCATAGTGTCACTGAACTGACAAATTGATGAGGCCAATGACATCAAATGGGGCCATATTAGATCATGCCAAAACCTGACAGAGAGAAAGAAAGAGGTATGGTTTCAAGCCCCATAAATAATGTGTTGGAATTATATGATTAGCTTTATCATATGCTGTTGTTCTCTTCTTTTGTGGGTAGTCGCTGATTATTGGCTTCTTAAGGATAAAAATTGATAAAGAGAGATATTCAAGATTGGGATTGTTCTAGAAAAAGGGCAGATAGCGAAGAGTGGGCAGTTGTAATTAAAACAAGTGGCTCACAGCAAGACGACCGCAGCTTTTGAGACCTATCGCCTTTCAGGAGCTGCTTAGTTTGGCCATACATATCATCTGTGCCAAACTTCTGGGCTATTGTCTATTTTTGATAAAATAGATCATAACACTTCTATGTCTAATTCTGAATGAAGCAAGTGACGTCTTAGTAATCATAAATCAATGAGAAAATTATTATCATTTTCAATTAATAAGTACATGTTGTGTGTTATATTATATTGCTTTTGCCTGTAAAATACCACATCCTCGTATCTTGGTATTGGATGGTGGTGTTGGTGATGTTGATTAATAACTAGGAGAAGTCTATGTTTTTTATTATTATTATTAGCACACCAGAATAATTCAAAGAACAAAGCTGTATAAATAATAATAATAATAATAATAATAAAATTATTAAAAATTATTCGATACAAAATTGTCAAATACATATATAAAATTATAGTATCAGAAGCGTAAAATAAATAGAAAGTGTTCTAAATTAACAAAAATATATGTACAGAATCTAAAGATATTCAATATAATAAAAAATGGAGTGACAATTTTATTTTTAAAATTTGTAAAGTGATTGAAATACAAATTCTGAATTCATGAAATCTGAAATAATTTTTTTATTTTTTTGTTTACTTTTAATTTATTTTTCTTATATGAAGCAATTTCATTACGTTTTTCTTTATCTTTGATTGAATATATTATCATCATTATTATTAATTATTTTATTATAGGTAGCCTCATGCCTATTATGTTAGCGGTTTCGTTCATCATTACTAGAATATAAATTCCAAAAACACTAAGTTTAAAATATTTTTATACTTTTGGTTTACTTTTTGTATATTTTTAGTTTTTTTTAATATTTTGTGTTTCTGATACAATATCTTCATTGCAGTATATTTTACGTTTCTGATACAATATCCTTATTACAATATATTTTACGTTTCTGATATAATAACATTTCATCAAAACAATAAACTTCATGTCTTCGCTACTTAAATACATAAAAAAATCACTACTAATTATTAACGAATTTTTATTTTTAAAATATTTTTTTGTATACTTTTGGTTTACTTTTTGTGTATTTTAGTTTATTTTCTATATATTTTATGTTTCTAATACAATATAATTTCACCAAAACAATAAACTTCATGTATTCGCTACTTGAATAGATTAAAAAAAATCACTACTAATTATTAAAGAATTTTTATTTTTGTTCTAAAAGGTAAAAGAAGCATGTGAAGCTGAATTTCAATGGAGGAATTTTTCTTCAAACTAAATCCATGATACTTGATTCTAATTAATGAAACTTTATTAGCTCAAAAAAATGAAGGAATTTTAACTAATGAAAAAATTAGTTGATACTAAACTTTAACTATTTTATTTATAGCATTATATAATTTTGTATTATTTTGGTCTATTTGAATTAAAAAAAATTAGAAATAATGGTAAATTTTTTTTTAAAAAAAAGAGAAAATAAAAATAAAAAAGTGGGAAAGAAAAACTAAAAATTGAAAATAGATTGTACTTTAGCATAAAATATCAACAAAAATTATGAAATAAAATCTCAAAAAAATATATTGGCTAATGCTCTACTATTAAAAAAAGATAGAAAATAAGGAAAAAGGAGAAAAAAAAAATAAAAAAAAGGCAAAAAAAG
>CATIWM010650734.1:0-16245 GCA_949671775.1 Mallotus repandus
GATTTTATAATATAATTTAATAAAAAAATAAAAATTTTAATATATATATATATATATATATATATATATATATATATATATATATATATATGTTGAACTTTAAAATTATTGAGTTCAAAATTTGACAAGTGTCACTTTTCAAAATTTAGTATTCACCCATAAAAATTTATGTATTGAGTTATTAAAATTTAAAATATTTTTTTATAAAAAATCTTATTTTAGAATATACATATTTTATTTTATGTAAAGCACTCTAATTCTATTACATATAAAACATTTCTTTTTCTTTATATGACAAAAATGATGCCTTTTATTTTAATTAAAATATTTATTTTTTTCAACTATTTTTTATTTTATTTATTCGTTATTATTATTAATATACATATTAAAAAATATGTTTATTCTTAATAAAAATAATTAAATAAAATTATTACAATAACTTTTTAAATTCTCATTTTTATATTTAATTAAATTATAATTATAATTTATTAAATTATTTAATTAATTATTTTAAAATATATATATTATTTATAATCCTCACAAAATACGGATTTACAATTAGTATATATTAAATCTTGAGTTTTAAAATTATTAAGCCAAAATTTGACAAATGTCCCTCTCATAATTGAGTATTCATTTTTAAAGGCTTATGTGTTTTTTTTTTTTATCATCACAAGACTTATGTGTTGAAATATTAAAATTCACTATATTTTTCTATAAAAAAATAAAAATTCTTTATTTTAAAATATATATTTTTTATTTCATCTAAAACACCCAAATTCTATTATATTTAAAATGTCACTCTCTTATTCCATCAAAAATATATCTTCTATTTTACTTAAAACATCTCTATGAAATCTAAAAAAAAAAAATTTGTATATTTTATTCAACTAAAAATATTTTTTCATCTTTTAGTTAATGTAAAAAAAAATCTATAACTTCTTAACAATGCATATTAAAAATATATGTTCTTAATAAATAATAAATAAAATTATTACAATAAATTTTTAAGTTCTCATAGTTATAAATTATTTGATTAATTTATAATTTAATTTATTAAAATAATTTTAAAATATATATTATTTTAGTAATTGTACAACAACAATACGAATAATGATAATAATATTTAAAATAAAATAATAATTTTTTTTACTTTGGTAATAGTGTTCGATAATAATTTCTTTACAAACTTTTTAATTGTAAAAAACATTTTTGTTGTTATGCTCAACTATCCAAAATATAAATGTTTTATTTTATTTAACAGTAAATGCTTTACATCAGATCCGAATAAAATGCTAAGAAAACAGAACTTTTTTTTTTTTTAACAAAAATATCAAAGTTGAAAAGAATTGCTACTGCCACAACACCCCACCACTTGATTTTTTTTTTTTGGGTGTGTACTGTATGTAATGTTAAAGTTAAAGCTGAAGCCTTTTGCTGTTGTTTAAGTGTATGTATGTGCTTTTTGGAGTCTTGCATGATCCAAAAAGTTCCTCTCTTTCTCTGCTTGTATACTTTTCCTTTTTTTTTAATCTGCTTCTCTGTCGGCCATCTGTTTCGTGTCCTTGATTGAATCTTTATTTAGCTATAATCAAGATTCATTACCATCATCTTCTTCTTCGTCTCTTTTTGATTGAAAAGTTATGTAATTTCAAGAAACTGTGCTAAATTTTCTTTATCCCAGAAGAATTTGGTGGTTTTCAAGTGTTTTAAACAGTATAAGAAGATTTGAAGAAGGTGCAAAGATGGTGGTTTTAGTGGTAGTGTTAGTGGGAATTAATGTTTCAGTCTCCAATCTTGAATATTCTTGTTTGTTCAACAAAAAACCAAGAATCCCATGAATATGCGAAGGTGTATGACTCCAAAAGGTTCATTTTTTTTCTGGTTTTGAATTCTAATTTGTTTGTATCTTTCCATGAAAAAGATTCATTTTTTCAATACGTGGCACTCAAAGATTCCTCAGCTTCTGTCTTTTGATCGTATATGTGCTGTGTAAGGTAACAACAATTCAATACCAGTCTGCTTTCAATTATTCAATTGATTACTTGAATTGGTTGCATAGAAAGTGTTTAATTATTGTGATCTATCTGTTTTTTTTTTTTTTTTTTTTGCAGGAAGAATCCTCACGAAAGTTAAAAAGAAAAGATCAGTTATTGTTTTGTTCTTTTTAAGTGAAATGATTACATTTATGGAAGCAAAAGACAGAGTGAAGGAGGTGGAGAAGTGTTTAGATTCTCAGTTATGGCATGCTTGTGCTGGTGGTATGGTTCAAATGCCAGCAGTGAACTCCAAAGTCTTTTACTTCCCTCAAGGCCATGCCGAACATGCCTCTGGTTCAGTGGATTTCAGGAATTTCCCTCGTTTACCTTCTTATATTCTGTGCAGAGTTTTGGCAATTAAATTCATGGCTGATCCTGAAACAGATGAGGTATATGCAAAGATAAATTTAACTCCAATTAGTAGTAAAGGGCCTGGTTGTGAAGATGAAGAGGAAGGTGTTATTAATGGAGGAGAATTGCATGAGAATAAGCCTGCTTCTTTTGCCAAGACGTTGACTCAATCTGATGCAAACAATGGTGGAGGTTTCTCAGTGCCAAGATATTGCGCTGAGACTATATTTCCTCGGTTGGATTACTCAGCTGATCCCCCTGTACAGACCATTCTTGCCAAGGATGTCCATGGAGAAACATGGAAATTTAGGCACATTTATAGAGGGACACCAAGGAGGCATCTTTTAACTACTGGATGGAGTACTTTTGTGAATCATAAGAAGTTAGTGGCTGGGGATTCTATAGTTTTTTTAAGAGCTGATAATGGAGATCTTTGTGTTGGAATTCGAAGGGCTAAGAGGGGAATTGGAGGTGGTCCTGAGTCTTCATGGAATCCCGCCGGTGGGAACTGTGTTATGCCTTATGGAGGATTTGGTGCTTTCTTTAGAGATGATGAGAATAAGCTATTGAGAAATGGGAATGAGAATGGTAATGTTAATGGTTCCGGTGCGAATGGTGGTTTGATGGGGAAAGCAAAAGTAAAGGCTGATTCTGTTATTGAAGCTGCTACTCTTGGTGCTAATGGACAGCCGTTTGAGGTGGTGTACTATCCTCGAGCTAGTACTCCTGAGTTCTGTGTTAAGGCTTCTATGGTGAAAGCTGCATTGCAGATCCGGTGGTGTTCAGGGATGAGGTTTAAAATGGCCTTTGAAACTGAAGATTCTTCACGGATTAGTTGGTTTATGGGAACTATTTCCTCTGTTCAAGTTGCTGATCCTCTTCGTTGGCCGGATTCGCCGTGGAGGCTTCTCCAGGTATTGTCATCTTTCTTGATCTGAATGCTCTTTCAGGTTGATTACTCAAAGAAGCATATGTTTATTGGTCTGAACATATTGGCTTTAGAATTAATTTTAGAAGCAATATTATTCTGTTTTTATGTTCTGTTCTGTTCTGCTCCTCGCAAATAGACTCTGGTTTGTCAGTTGTTGGTACTATCTAGTCCAGTGGTATAAAGTTCTGCTCCCTGTTACAATTAATGATATTATCTCTTGTTCAACTATCTTAGACTTTAGTGTATAGAAACAGCATAGTGTGCTTTCATTTTCATGTACAGTGCACAAGATCGATAAATTTCCATTGTTCATATGATTTAGGGGAATCTGAATTCCTGTGTGATTTGGTGAACTTAATACTTGAAATGGGTTAAATCAGCATTTGCTTGATACTTACTTGGCCTATGCTCTGGTTGCTCTTTATTTATTTCTAGCTTTATACTCGCAGGTTACCTGGGATGAGCCTGATCTGCTTCAAAATGTGAAGCGTGTTAGCCCATGGCTAGTGGAATTGGTATCAAACATGCCCGCCATTCATCTTTCCCCATTCTCACCACCAAGGAAGAAGTTGAGACTGCCTCAACACCCTGATTTCCCCCTTGATGGCCAATTTTTGGTTCCAACGTTTTCCAGCAACCTCCTTAGGTCCAGCAGCCCTTTTGGTTGTCTACCAGACAACACGCCTGCTGGCATGCAGGGAGCCAGGCATGCTCATTATGGTCTATCTTTATCAGATCTCCAAATCAATAAATTGCAGTCAGGTCTACTTCCGGCTGGTTTCCCACCTCTACTTGATCATTCTGCTACACACACCAGATCCTCAAATGTCCCTATAATTCAAAAGCCTAGCATGAGTGAGAGTGTATCTTGTGTGCTAACCATGGCACATTCTACCCAGAGTTCAAAAAAACCTGACACTGTGAAGACAACCCAGCTAGTACTTTTTGGTCAAACGATACTCACTGAGCAGCAAATCTCTCTGAGCTGCTCTGGTGATACAGTTCGTACTGGAAATAGTTCATCTGAAGGAAATATAGATAAGATGGCAAATATTTCTGATGGCTCTGGATCTGCTCTACATCAACAAGGCCTACCAGAGCGCTCATCATGTGAAGGTTTCGTATGGTGCAAGGATAACCGCCAAGAAACCGAGTGCTCCTTGGAGACTGGTCATTGCAAAGTTTTCTTGGAATCAGAGGATGTAGGTCGAACACTTGATCTTTCATTGCTCGGGTCTTATGATGAGTTGTACAGAAAATTAGCAGACATGTTTGGGATAGAAAATTCTGAGGCGTTTAACAATTTGCTTTACCGTGATGTCACCGGCATTGTTAAACACATTGGAGACGAACCTTTCAGGTGTCAGTTTTTTGTGTTTTAAGACCACAAAGTATATCCTTTAGAGTGTTTTTTGTTTGGACAGGTGCTATCGTTGAAATTCATTTATGACTGATTTATTATTGATCCATTTCTCTTGTAGCGACTTCATGAAAACAGCAAGGAGACTAACAATCATAATGGATTCAAGCAGTGACAATGTAGGATTGTAGGGGAAGAAATAAACTTGGGTTTCAAAGTGTACAGCTGGCTGATCGAGACCTTCCTCGTCCCTGAGCTGACCTTTTGCACTCCTTCAACTTGCGAGAAGAGCTGCTCTAATACATTTTTTGGAGTTCTAAATTTTGGCAGATTCATGTTTCTCGTAGTTTTTGAAGAAGGAACGGTTTCATTTGATCACCTCCTTTCGATGTCATAATTCGTTCATCATCATATTGGTTTTGTTTCTTTAGGTTCTTTTGCCTTGTCTTCGACCAGCAAGTCTTTTCCTAGGATATGCTTTTTGTAACAAAAGGGTTTTCTGTATTGAAGCCTTGTGATAAAAAGTAAGTTGCATTAGACAAAGATGCAAATGCAGATTCCAATTGTTCCAACTGGATTTTGCGGTTCTTGATATTTTATCCTGCAAAAGGTGAAACATTTCTTGAATACAAATCATGTAAAGTATGATTCTTGTAGAAGCAAGCGCAAAATCAAGCATGTTGCTTTTTCTTTTTGAAACTAAAGTATCTTGGTTTTACACATGCCCATCTCCATCGTGCAATTGTAGAGTGTATGTTTCTTGTTCAAAAGAAAAAAAATCTAGTGTATATATGTTTCTTTACTTGGAAAAATTGTTTAACATTGTTCTTTAGTTGCACATATGTTTCTTGTCCAAAACAAAAATTGTAAAAAAAGGGATATTTAAACATAATTTCTCATAAGTAATATAGAAAAAAAATTAATCAACATTAATTTTGTTAAATAAAAAATGAGTCAATTAATACGGATTGAATCAAAAATGATCGTTTGTATTAATTTATTTTTAAGAAAATATATTAAAAATCACGCGTAATGATTTATTTTTACACGTATTTAGTTTATTTTTTTCACTTAAATCCAAAACACAACAAAGCATTTTGAAGAAAACATGCATCAAAGTCAATTTTGGTTGTTAGCCATGACTAAGGAAGCACACAATTTTGGTTGGGAAATTTGGAATCATTCTCTCAAATGTCATCACTAATAAGAAAACCAAACAAAACAACAGAAATTCTCCAAATGGGAATCATTTATTTTTGTAGAAAATGATAGAAATGGATTGATTTAGAGGAAAATAATAATAAAAATAAAAATAAAAATAATATCTTTTGGGTTGTTTCGTGCATGACTAAAAAATATAATTAAGAATAGGTCGTTAAGGGTCTAATCAAAGATTTACATTAATACAACAAAGAAAATGTTGAGTTGACTAATAACACACTCATTAGGTTTTGAAGAAGAAGAAGAAGATTAAAGAACATCATATCAGATGTTTCTACACGACAACATATACTTAAAATGACTATTGATAGCGTGATTATACCACTTAACCTAATTGCCTATTGCCACTTGTTATGACCATAAATTTCATTAATCAGTAATTTAGAAAAAAAACATTAGCTAAGTGTTTTAGAGGCAGAAGTCACGAAACAGCACATGGCATGACATTAATAAATAAAAAATCATATCAATAATTGTGGATGAGCTGAGCTTCTAAGCTGTTTCATTTAAATGAAATTTGGAGAGTTCTAGTACATGTAGTTATATTAAATTTATTTTTAATAAAATTTATTTTTTTATAATTTTATTTATATCAATAATTAAATTAATTAAAATTTAATGAATTCTAAAATGAATAGTTCTAAAAAAATTAAAAGTTATTATTTTATTTTATTTTATTAAGATGTAAGCAATTTTGGCAAAAGCTTAACTTTTTTCTACACTAAGAAAATTATTATATAGGATGGATCATATGGTTTTTTTTAATACACAATTTGTAATATAGTCCAATCAAATAAATGCTTTTCTTGCAAGTGAAGGATAGCATATACTCTTATTCTTTTTTTTTTAATATATAAGTTTAAGTGATATAACTTTTACTGCAGCATAGATGGAGATTTAAATTCTACTCTTTATATTTGAATGTTCATATTTTGTATTATTTGAATTGCTCTTCTTCACCTAATTTATTGTTCTGTTATGAACATCATGCAATTTACAAATTTATTCTCTTTATAGAATTCATTCAATTTGAATTCTCAAAAAAATTAAAGGCTATATGACTATCAAATCTTATAGCATCAAATATACTAAAAAATATTAAACTACAGATACAAAATTCAATGATTTGCCAAATTTTTTGAGATAATAAAAAAATGTATATATTTATTAAAAATTAAGTTACTATATAATTTTAAAACATTATACAAATCAAATTTATATGCATATTATTAGAATTCACATCATGTATATTGGTCCAACCAACATACACACGCAATCTAGATGAATGTAAATATGTAAGAAATTGAGAATTGGAATATAAAAAATATAATTGTCAAAGACAAAAGTGTCTGTGAAAGAGAAAAAATTAGGTGGAGAAAAACACATCCCTCCCTATCTTGAGTATAGCTAAACCCTAATCTAATCTAATCAAATATCTAATTATTTAATTTAATTTATTATTTTTTTTGGCTTGCCGCACGTGTGAGAGGAGTAGAGTAGGTTAGGGACCAACCTGATTTGGTCAAATTTTTTTTTTTTTTAATTTTTCTTTGTAGAAAAAAAAAATTACAAAAGAAAAAATAAATAAAAGTATGTTAAGGTAATAATAGATTCACGTGCGGCTAACGTAAGCCAAACAAAAAGGTCGCATCTGTTGCGGCGTTTCGATAAGTGGGCTGTTTTCTTTTTCTTGACTTGAACCATTTTTTTCAAGATTGAATTTAAATCAAAGTTAATAAAATTTAATTCATAAAAAATAATATTTTCTCTTATTAAACCTAAACACAAAAATTAATTTTATAAATAAATCGAGGAGGATTTGAACTTTATATCCCCTCATGATATCTTTAAGAAGAAATAAATACTATAATTTTATCTCAGAAATAATAAATTTTCCTTTAATGGATATGAAAATTTAGAAGAATTTTGTTTTTTTAAAAGAAATTATATAGAATATGATTGTGAATAATTTTTTTTTACAGATACTATAATGATTGCAAATTTAAAAAAGTAATTATAATTTTCATTTTTTATCGATTTTTATTTATGGTTTGGCTACCATAAATGTGTTTATGTAAAATACATACTTTTCATTGAATTATTTGTTTTAATTAAAAAACATAAATTGTTTAATACTATAAATTAGAGAATGTATTAGAAATGGGGTTTTTGGGTTTTTAACTTTTTTTTTTAAAAAAAATCAAAAGCATTTTGATGGGAATTTGAATTATTGTGCTTAATTAAGTTGCCCTATAAATGTTACATTATTAATGCATTCAACCACCTAAAGCAGAGGCGTAATTAAATGAGTTATTAAATTAGGTATGTGCGTAATAATAAGGGTGATAGGGTTAGGAGCTAAATTAATTAACAAAGAGATTGCTTCATTTTCAATTGCCTATTTGGTAGTCTCTCACCGACACAACGCATAATAATAATAATAATAATAATAATAATAATAATTATTATTATTATTATTATTATTATTATTATTGCAAACATAATTAATTAATTAATTAAAGCGCCCCTCTCTCTCCTTTTGTTGGATCTTGTGAATTCTTCACAAATCGTTTCATCTACGTTTTCTTTTTCTTGTAGTATAAAATCATACGGTATATCTAAGTGTAATGGAATATATTTCCTAATTATATTAATTTGTGTTTAATGAATTTTTCTTAGTTAATATAGATATATTATATTTGATGATAATATTCACCATAAAATAGAAAAATACATACATATATATATTGATAATAATTTTCTTTATCGGAGGGTAAACATAAATATTTTTTTTTATATCTGTTCAAATTATATTACAATATATATTTAAATATTTTTTATTTAAATAATAAAAATATGATACATTTATATATACATATATATTGATAATTAAGTATAATATATTCACAATAAATATCATTTTTAAAGTTAAATATATTTCCAAAACGTTGTTAACAGTAATTTATTTTTTTTGAAAAGTACAGGAATTTAGTTAATGAGACTTAATTTTGTATATTTATACGGCATGCATGGCTTTTGGATTTGGTCTTTCAAGACAACGGTTTGGTTGCTGTTGTTGTTGTTTTTTTTTTAATTTTCCGGCTGAGGAGGAAAGGGAATTGAGTATCAAATCTTCTCACTATACTCCTAAGAATTTAATTGCTTAACCAAAGCAATGCGAATATGACTTAATTGTTAATTCTTAATTTATTACAATCAATTATTTACCATTATCATATATTATACTCTTTTTGTTTTTAAATAATTATCGTCTAAGGATTATTCACATAAATTAAAAAATATAGTTAATATATATATAAAATACTATACTACTCTTATAATAATTTTTTAACCAATTATTAACATTATATAGAGTCTTAAAAGGAGTAGATATTTATTTACTTAATTATCCTATATTAAATAAGAATAAAATAGAAACAAATATTTAAAATGTATAAAATTAAACTTCTAAAATATCAATTATTTAAAAATAGAAGAAGTATTATACTTATATTCATGGTTTCTATTAGATATAAACTTATAACATATATTAAATGAACTAACTACAAAATGAAAATTACTTTTTAATAATTAGTTTAAATAATTAAATTTTATGATTATAAATAAAAAAAATAATAAATTAAAAATTTAAACTCTACTCCTAATTAAATACTATGGCCATTAATAAAATATTTTACTATCTATTCTAAGGGATAGACATGGAATCAGAATTATTAAGGATGCAAGTAGCACACGTTAACTTGTGTGTGTTTTGTGGCTGCTATGTGCACGTAGAGTTTACTTTTTGGCATGAGAATTACGTCAAGGTAGTGTCAGTGAAATGCAAATTAAGGACAAAAAGAAATTCAAAGAATAAATAGGGTTTTGAAAGATCCAAAGTTGGTCCAACGCAACTAGACAAGGCATGCTATCTAAGACAATATAAATATAATACATTATAGGACAATTATTTATTTATTATTTTTAATATTTTAACTTTAAGATGGTACATATGATAACATATAGCTATTCACACTCAACATTTTGATTTCTTCACTCTTTACAATTAATCTAGAATTTGTGGACCATTTTGTTTGGAGTGGCTCTCCTTAATTTTGTTTTTTTTAAATGCATAGAAATTTTAGTCTAATAACACGTCTCTTAGTATTATATTTATTATTATAAAAATAAACTATAAAAAATATATATTTTTTGTTAAAATAATTATATTGTAATACCTACAATTCAATTATTTATTTTACAAAAATTATAAGAAGTAATATAAATTTTATAATAATATTATATACTTGTAGAAAAGAGATTTATCTCCAGCCATGTCGCTCATAAATCTCATCCCTATTCGGCCTTTAATGAATTTTAAAAAAACACTAGTAATAAGCAAAATATTAACCTAAAAGTTTTTTTTTCTAAACCACGAAAGCTGCTGTTTAATTGTATGGATATAATATTTGTGAATTGTGTTGCTAATTTTAATAATTATAGTTACTATTTTTATTTTTAATTAAAATATTCAATTTGATTAATTTTTTACAATTTTAATACAATTAACACTTTAACACATCACATTTAACTTTAAAACACTTAAATTTTTTAGGCAAAATAGAAGAAAGAAAAGGTCAAATACTCTTATAAACAAAACAAAACATGGAATCCTAGAAATGAATTAATAGGGACTAGTTACATGTGGAGGAGAAGCAAATAGACCCAACCAACCCAAACCATTTTTGTTTTCATTTGTAGCTTTGAATGCTCGAGCTTTTTGGGTATGAAAAATCAGCTTGACAGAACAGACACACAGACACAGATTCTGGCAAGCAAAGCAACCTGCCAGCCAGCCCGTGCGGGCGAGTGAGTGACTGCAAGTGGGACACTGTTATCTCTACCACCAAACTAAAACTAAAACCACAACTACAACTGAAATTGACATCTTTAAAACCATCCCTTCTCCATCAGTCTCTGTTTTAATCTTTTACAAGTAACAAGTACGTGTGTAGGATCGCGACGTGTCGCTATGTCCGCCTCCTGTGCTTCCCCCATTACTACATTGTACCTACTCTAACTAATCTCGTGTTAATTTATTATTATTCTGTCGGCTGGCGCTTGGGTCCATACCTGCAGCCTGCTGTGCTTTTGTTGGGCCTTAAGCTCGTCTTGGAATCATATACATTTCCATATGGGTTTTGTTTTGACAATTCAGTTATGATGTTATACAAAGAACTTAAGCAAATCATTAAAGCAATTGACCGGATGATAAATGAACAGTAAGTTTTAAGTTAAAAAAAAAAAAGCAAATAATTAAGATTTACATAGAACAAGTAAATTAATCTTATAAGTCATGACAATGAACTTTGACACAGATATAATGTTTTCACAGAATTACACAGCATTCTTTGACAGAAGATAAAGATATGGCCCCAATGCAAGCAATCCTACAGCACACACCTGCATACAAAATATGAGGCTGTTACACACATTTTGTTTTACAAAGTGTTCATATGAATATACATATAAATGAATGTTAACAAATGAGGATGTTATGTTACATAAGCTAGAGGGAACAATGTAGAATTTTCCAGGAATTCTCAACCCTTTTATGAATTCAAGAAATGCTAGCCAACTACAATTTTCATTCACTGCCACTATTACGGTAAATAGGCATTGATCGACGGCTGAAACCACTATTGCTGCCATCCTCTTTGTTTCTTTGCAACTATAAATTGGCTAACTATAAAGCAAAGATAAAAAGATGATACATCAAGATGGAAGAAACAATCAAATCAAATGTATGCTCTTGCTATCAAGACGAGATCCAAACACCGTCAAATTATCATATTTTAGGCTCCTAGAATAAAATGAACATCACCTAAGCTTTTGGAAGATATCATAACTTTGAAAATCCTAACTAAAAATTAATCTCTAATCATCCTATATTTGAAGGATAAGCATCATCATCGGCTGCTTTTTTTTTTTTTTTGGAGCAACATCATCAGCCGCTTCTAATTGAAAAGCAAATGGAACCTTATAATTGGAATTGAAGTGATTGACACCGAAGTAAGATATCTCTAATTTTCCTATATGGAATGAGCAACAACTTTCTCTCACAATTGGATGCACATGGTTGAAAAACTATTATATATGTGTGGGCATATGTGTACAAGCTTCAATGCTCATCTCGAAATTTACATGGTAAAGAGATTCATTAAAGAAAATATGTTTCATGTTCATGTTAGGCTTAATGGCATTAGCTAAATATTAAAAAAAGAAAAATCAAATAAATATTAAAAAAAGAAAAATCAAACATTTTGGCATTCATTTACATCAATCCATGTCTTTAATTTTTGTAAATATATTAAGCAAAGCTGTTCCAAGGATATATAACCAGTCGGATTTGAGAAAAATTACCAATATTTTACTAAAAAATCAGAATTAATATATTTTTGGAACACACAAAAAAAAAGCGCTTTTCTTCCCTACTTCCTCCTGCTCTCTATATGTATCCAAGAAATGGCTTTGATTTTAGTATCTCATAGTTGATACTAACAAAGCATAAAAAGTTTTGGATGCTTTTTTCTTATTAAGCCATTACGTCATGCATATTTTATTAACAAAAAAAAATCACAAAGTTTATATTTTAACTAAGTTTATAATGTAAAATCATATCCTCATCAATTCTTGAATTTGAGATAATGGGGTAAACGGATATTATTTTATATCTCTAAATATTTTGAGATGGTGGAGTAGACTAAAAATGATAGTAATGCTAGTTTACAAAGAAGATAAGATGATCCTAAAACTATTTATACTAAGTTTATAACACATAATTTGTAGAAGACATGCTATTGGTTATATTTTACTTCTAATAATTTTAAATCTATATCATATATAAAATATAAACATATTCGCAAAGTTAATTTATAAATAGTTTTAAATTTAAGTCTTGTAACATGTTACAATAACAACACATTAACTTCAATTTTCTGAAGCTGTCTGCTGGTCAGTCATTTTTTTCAAAAACGAGTGTGGGTACATTTGGAAAATTTATCGTCCACTTTATAATCGGCCATGTTTTTCTCCACAGCATCTTATAAACTGTATAAACTGTGAGTCCTCAAAATGCTAGTTCATATCTGCATGATGTAATATCGTGCTGGTAGGCTTTTTGTTTTTGTTGCTATTCATGTATGAAAACAAAGACAAACCAACTAAACTAATAAATACTAATGATTTTTTTTTGTCAGTCTAATATGAATCAGAGGCTAGGAGGATGTATTAATCTTGGACATAACGCTTATCACATCATGTTAGAAGTAGCTAACCATCTGATTTGCGGAACAGTATATGTTTAAGTGTGCAAAGCTACCGAGGTACAGCAAATTATTAATCTCGGAATCATATAAATTTTCATATGGGTTTCGTTTTGAGTTATGTTAAAACAAAGAACCGAAGCAAATCATTAAGATTTACATAGACCAAGTAAATCAATCTTCTTATGACAATGAACTCTGGAACTCCTAATACCACTTCAGTTATATCTTTATGACACACACAATTACATATACAATGTTTTCACAGGATTACACAGCATACTTTGACAAAAGATAAAGATATGGCCCCAATGCAAGCAACCCTACAGCACACACCTGCATAAACAATATGAGGCTGTTACCCACATTTTGTTGCACAAAATGTTCATATAAATATACATATAAATAAATGTTAAAAAATGAGGATGTTATGTTACATAAGCTAGAGGCAACAACTTAGAAATCTCCAGGAATTCTCAACCCTTTTATCAATTCAAGAAATGCTAACCAACTAAAATTTTCATTCACTGCCACTATTATGGTAAATGGGCATTGATCGGCAGCTGAAACCACTATTGCTGTCACCCTCTTTGTTTCTATGCAACTATAAATAGGCTAACTATAAAGCAAAGATAAAAAGAGGATACATCACCTACTTGAGCTTAAGAACCTAGAAGCAACAGGTAAATACAATTGGTTGGCAGGTGGAAGAAACAATCAAATCAAATGTATGCTCTTGCTATCAAGACAAGATCCAAACACCTCCCATTATCATATTTTAGGCTCCTATAATACAATGAACATCACCTAAACTTGGAAGATATCGTGACTTTGAAAATCCCAAAAAAATAATCTCTAGTCATCCTATGTAGGATAACCATCATCAGCTGGTTTTTTTAGGTTCATCCCATTTCGGGAGATTACAACTGTTACATTGACTTCCAATGACTATTACAAACTAATACAAATTAACTATTAAATTATATATATATATATATCCTAGTGGAGGAAAGGGACGAGGACATAAAATCCTTGTCAAATGCCCCTCCCAAGGATTGAACCTATGAAACCTTCACCTTTACCAATTAGGCTAGACTTCATTGGCACATCATCGCCGGCTTCTAATTGAAAAGCAAATGGAACCTTATAATTGGAATTGAAGTGATTGACACTGAAATAGGGGACGTAAATATTGTAAGTCATAATTGAAGCGACTGCATTGGAATAAGGAAGAGTAGACGGGAGAGGATGATGGTGTGATTTTGAAAGTGCCAAAAAAAAATTCTCTAATTTTCCTATATAGAATGAGCAACAGCTGACTCTCACAATTGGATGCACATGGTTTAAAAACTATTAAGTGTGGACATATGTGTACAAGCTTCTATGCTCATCACGAAATTTATATGGTAAAGAGATTCATTAAAGAAAATACATTTCATGTTAGGCTTAATGACATTAGATAATAATTTTTAAATTATCTTATAATTAATTATGACCATAATATTTTTTATATGAAATTAGTTATAGAGTTGAGAAAAATTAATTATAAAACATATTGAAGGAATATCATTTGATTATTCAAATAAAAGATTCATCAAAATTGTAAATAATGATAACTATATTAAGCTAATATCAAATTGTTGTAAATAAATAGCACTGTTATTATTTTTAAAATTTTTTATAATAATAATAATAATAATATAAAGAAAATTTTAATTGTATACTAATATATATATATATATATGAAACACTTAGTATCAGTTTGCTAAGCTAAACTAAGAATCTAAGACACCAGCTCCAACAACTAAGCTCCTCCAACTCCACAACATTAAAATTAAATCACTAATACATTTAAATCAAATCGCTAATACATTTAAATCACTAATACATAAGAGAAGAATTGATGGCAATTCCAACTTGTATTTATATTCCAATCCATATCTATACCACTCATGATTTTACTACAAAAAAACGACAACCCAGAATTGAACCAAACTGTATTTACATCTAAATTAAATAAAATAAGCAAACCCAGCTCAATGAATTCTAAAAAAACAGAATCAAATGTTCAGAAGCTAACAATTTTACTTGGAAGAAGAAGAACATATTTAAACAAACTGGACAAATAGAAAACAATTCAAATAAAATGAAAATTGAAGGTGAAAAAGTTGGAACCTTTACTCAGTTGTAGTAGAGCTCAAGGCCCATGCCATCATGAATCTCATAATCCTTGAGAGAGATATGATCTTTGTAAACGGTGTACCACTTTTGAATCCTTATCTTTTCAGCTCTGGTACCAGTCTGTGCAGCCACAAGTTTCTTCAGGTCACCAATTGTATCATCTTCATTACACTTCACTCTCACCTTCTTCCCTAATCGATCGTTCAATACCACCTCCAACATCTTCTCAACCAATTCTATCGCAGAACCCACTCACCAGTCACCGCAGCTAAGACCCAAAAAAAAAAAGAAAATATATATATGCACAATCCGCCGCCGTAATAGACCAACCATAAAGTCGCCGCCTTTGCGCGTGCAGCGCATTTATTAAACGACCCCGTTTGGGGCTATCAAATACATGACGAAAATGAACGGTGGAGATTGACTCGGGGTAATAGACTTTTGATGCGGGGAGTAATTCGGGAGTGTGTTGACTTCAAGACAATTGTTTTCTGTTTTTTTTTTTAAATTCTAATTAAAATTAAAAGATTTATTTATAAAAAAATTAAAATTTTATATTTATTTATTAAATAATAAATATAAAATAATTTTTTATATAACTTTTCTGGAGATACAATAAATTAAGAGTTTGATATTTAATCACTCTTTTTTCTTTAAAAAAATTATTTTTTCAATTTATAATAAAAATAATTTTTATATATTTTATATTAAATTATAAAATAGCTTTTTTAATATATTTTTATTTTTTATAATTTTTTAATAATTTTAGTTTAATAAACATGAAATATAAATATTAAAATAATGAATTTTTTGAAAAATCATTTAATTTTATATATA
>CATIWM010650796.1:0-23996 GCA_949671775.1 Mallotus repandus
AAGGGTTTGCTTATGATTCAGAGTTTGTTGATATTGTTGGTGGTGGTGATGAGTTAAATGATTTCTTTTATTAGGTAGCATGTATTTAATTTTGTTGCTTTTTGGTTTACTTTTAGTTTCTGATCTTGTTTTAAAAGTGCAGGGAAAAGTGGATGTGTTTTTGGTGCTTCTAGTTCTGATTTAGGAGCTGTTGCTGACTGCGAAAAGGGTGCTTATGATTCAGAGTTTGTTGAAACTGTTGGTGGTGGTGATGAGTTAAAGGATTTTGTTGGGGTATGTTTTGTTTCATTATTTTTGTGTCATTTTGGTTTCTATTTAGTTTCTGATACTTTATTTTGTGTTTTTGTTTTAAGGGTGATAAGAAATTGTCTGAGGATGTTGGTTTTAATTCCAAAATTAAAGATAGTTTTGTTAAAGATGGTGATGAAGCATTGAAGGATTCTAGTTTGGCGTTTTTATATATACTAATTTAGTATCTTTTTGGTTTCTAATTTTACTTTTGATGTGTTGTTTTATTTTTAGGGTGAAGAGACTATACTTGATGATGTTGATAATCCTTTTAATGTTATTTATTCTACTATAAAAGTTGTTTGTGATTTGAGTGGAGATTTATGTTTTTTATTTTTTATTTTTTGTGTTTTTTTTATGGTTGACTTTTTTTTGTTTGAATAGACTATTGAAAAGGTTGATTCTATGTCTTTTTATAACTAATTTGGTGTCGTTAGTGGACAAACATTGAAGTATTTTTTTAATTTTTTTATGTGTGATTTATTTCTGCAGCTTTCTGGTTTATGTTTTGTTTTTGATGTTATTTTATAATAATAATAAATATAAATTTACTCAAAAATAATGAAAAATATAATGAGCTGAATAAAAGTATAAGAGATTGTGGTATTTTTAAAATTTTTTT
This sequence comes from Mallotus repandus, assembly GCA_949671775.1. Lineage (NCBI taxonomy): Eukaryota > Viridiplantae > Streptophyta > Magnoliopsida > Malpighiales > Euphorbiaceae > Mallotus > Mallotus repandus. The sequence goes on from CATIWM010650796.1 coordinate 911, forward strand.
ATGTTCGATTTATTTTTACTGCTTTTTGGTTTATTTTTGGTTTCTAATATTGTTTTAGGCTAAAGTGGCAATTCACCCATTGAACTATGTTTGAATGTGAAATTAACCCTAAAATCAACTTTCTTGGCTATTTCACCCAAAAATATCCCAATTTTGGCAATTTGGCCCAATTTCTCCCCAAAATTAGAGAGTGTATTACACTCTCTTGAATTATATAAATAAACAATATTTTATTTACCTTAAATTATTTAAATAAAAAAAAATTTATTTACAAAATAGTTTTTATATAATAAACCTAAAAATAATTTTTTCATTCCTCGTAAACTTACAATTGCACCTCTGCCTCCTATGTTGTTGTCTTTATCATAGCCCTTTGCCATCTTCATCAACACTACATCCACTCACCGTCCTACCTTTAGAATCTTCACTAGTGTTGCCCTCTCTCACTTTCATGATTTATCAGCGATGTTTCTTTTGCTTCTGCTTCTTCTTTTTCTTCTTCTTCAACTACTTTATTTAAATCTTGACAGCCGGAGTCCAGCTGACCCATCCTAGTCTGTTTATATCTCGACATTCTAGTCTATTCATAGCCCACCCACCACCTTCCATCTTCGTCTCCCACGCTATGATCACCCACCTCAACCAACACTGTTTTTGATCCATCTTCACCAGCCCTGCTTTTACCCATAATTTTATCTTTGTTATTGTTGATATTATTATTGATTTCTATAATATTATTGTTGAATTTATGTATTTTTTTTATTGTTGACTTGGTGGTTGATTATTGTTGGTGGTAGTATTAATTTTGGTGGTGGTGTTGAGTGGCTGGTTGTTAATGGTGGTGGTGGTGTTGAAGCAATGATTGCTAATAATTTTTCTACTCATTCTCAATTTTTAATTCTATGAATTTATTTTATATTCTTTAAGATGATGTGTTCTTTTATTATTAAAGATTTAGAGGAGCCAACAATGATGCTCCTCTCGAACTGTGCTGGCGGTGGATTTGGCTTTGCATTGGTGGTTTTCAATTTGGTTGTGATGGTTGCTGGTCATGGTGATGGTTTCAGGTTTAGTGGTGTTAGATTGTATTAATAAGCGATGTTGATGACAGTGTTAGGGATGGTATTAGTGGTGCTTACATTGGTAACTACGTTGGTGTTGGACATACTGTAATTGTGTTAAAAAATGAATTTGTTTCAATTTTTTTAAGCAACAGGGGGATTTTAATTTGTATTAGTGATTTTAGGTGGAGATGAGCTTTGTATATTAATGGTGATGGTGGGTGATGCTGATGAAGGTGGTGCATACGATGATGTTGAGTGTACCAATGGTGTTTGAGACTGTATTATGAGGGAGAGAAAGAAAAAGAAAAAAAATAATTTTATTAATATTTGATATACTTTACTTGCTTTAGTAAGGCTGTGTTATTCACTCTCCTTAATTTGGGTAAAATTGCCAAAATTGGGATCTTTTTGGGTGAAATAGCCAAGAAAGTTGAATTTGGGGTTAATTGCACATTCAAAGATAGTTCAAGGGGTGAATTGCCACTTTAGCCTATTGTTTTATATATTCAAATAATAATAATAATAATAATAATAACAGAATTATATATAGTTATATTTTAAATATTCACATCTAATATTAATAAAATTATGATGGTATATATATATATATATATGGCAAAATCCATTTTTAAGCCCCTGAACTATAGCGATTTTTTCTATTGAGCCTTTATCGTTTTATTGCATTGCATTGAGTCCCTCTGCTATTATTTATGTAGCTATTGAGCCCCAATTTGACAAATTCCATAGAAATGTACAAAAATTTTAGGGGTTCAATGTATTATATAAATAATAGTATAGGGACTCAATATATACATAAATAATAGTATATAGACTCTATGTATAGATAAATAATAGCATAAGGACTCAATGCAATGCAACAAAATGATAGGGGCTCAATAGAAAAAATCGCTACAGTTCAGGGGCTTAAAAATAGTTTTTGCCTATATATATATATATATATATATATTAATGCAACTCGAACCACATTATATATGCAATAAAAAAAAGTTGAAATAATGAAAAGGTTGGGCATGTCCCTGTGTTTAGGGATCTAAATTTGCTTCCAAATGTCAAACCACATCAGACGTTTGTATGGTGACAGAAATCATAAAGCAAGCCAATATCAACGAAAGGTTCAAATATAAAAATAGGACTCTATTTCAAAGCATCCAATTTGAACCAGAAACATAAAATATCCAAAATGTTATATGTTTCCTGATTCATGAAGAAAATCAATCTTTGCCTCTGAAATCCAAATTTATTAATGAATCACAAAATGATCTTTCTTCCTTTTTTTTTATTACAAACCGAGGAAAACTCCTCAAAAGACTAAAGTTGTTTAATTTGTCTCAAGCATCATTGTTGTTGCTGCTGCTGCTTCTGTGTCTCGTCTCCGCTCACCGACACTGAATCCCTCTTCGACTTGAAGTGATGCCAAGCTGAAAAAGTCACTATGCTAACATTATTCATCTAAAAAAGCCCTCTTGAAATTCTAAATTTTAGCTTAAGTGTCAAATTAGTTTATCAGGGACAAAAGATTTCATCATTCTTCCGTGAACCCAAACCACAAGGTAAAAGCAAAATTCATTGCCTTTTCATCTTCCCCTTGCTCATGGAGAGCCTCCTCGTCTTCCCCTTCCTCACGTAATGACGGCGTTCTTGCAAATGCATTTTCTGTCGAGTTCCACATTTACAACACTATCACTACTACTCTTTTCAGATCTGAAACCAAAACCAACAAAAAAAATTAAAATAAAAACCCAAGGAATATTGTCACAGAGAAAGAGAGAGACCTTATATTATAAATGCAAGTGGCTCTAATTGTCGTCCTTTAAATTGGTGGTTGAGCTCTCATTAATAATTGCAGTAAATATTTTTTTTTTGTAGGGTGCTACTTCTCTCTTTCTCTGATATGTTTGAGTATATTAAAGTGGAAGATCGCGGAGAGGTGACTGTGTTTGGTATTAAGAATCAAAGAAGATATGTGTTTGAGAGAAATGAAACCACAAAAAAAGGGAGACGAAGAAGATAGCATCGCTGCTAAGATAAAAGGAGCATTCGCGTAAATATTTTGGTTAAAGGGGACACACATGTAATTTTGAAAAAACCCCTTTTCTAAAATACTCTATTTCTGTTAGTGTTGTAAACAAGGTAAGTTGCTAAGTGTTCGACCGGATAAAAACTTATTGGAATTTGAAGTTTGTTTAATAAACGAATTGAATTCAAATTATTTAAAGCTCGGTAGAAGCTCATGAGTTAATTTATAATTTTAATATTTAATAATTTAATTTTAGACTAATATATAAAAGGACCCTTAAACTCATGACACGAGGCCACATAAATTCAATTTCACCTTTTCCCAACAATTAAGCCCAAATCTTCCATTTTAAGGTTAAATAAATCCCATTTTGTCTAAAATAGGTGTCTGTACAACACGCTCTATCATAAAATATTTTAATAATCCAAACTTATTTTGAATTATTTTATTTATTTTTATATTATTTTTCTTTTAACAATTTTTCATACCCAATTCAATTTTCTTTCACCATCCACCATCACCATCAATTCTTTATCACTAACCACCGCCACCACCACCATCATTACCACCACTACCATCACTACCACCACCACCAACGAACTAACCGGTCATAAACTCTAGCATCACCGTCGACCAATTCACCGAAACCAGTAAAAGAAGACAACTTCACCGTGCTAGGAAGCGCCTCCAAAAGGACACCACACAGCAACAGCTCTGCCGGCCCCCGCAAAAAGCTGCAGAGATGAGTTTCTAAGAATAAATTTTTCTAAATTTTTATATTCAATTTTTTTATTTTGATTTTGCTGTGATGGAGTTTTTAGAAGGGGTTCCCTTGTTGCAGTCACTGATTCACCATGACCACTGCCACTACCACCGCCCTATATTTTTTTTGTTTTCTTTGATTGCCAAATTAGAAGCAGCAGTAGCAGCAATTGAAGGTTTTTAGACATTCGCAGCAATGATTATGAGCTATTTTTTTTATACATATAGTAGCCTTATGAAGCCACTAGTCTGATATGCTTCTTTTAATGTTCACCATGTCGCTGAGCTTATTGATTCTGACACCAAAAGTTGGGGTGTGCATCGGGTAATGAATAACTTCCTTCCTTTTGAATCAGAAGCTATATTGAAGATTCCAATCAGCTACAGGTTGCCACCTGGAAACTAAATACTCCAAACTAGTGCTATTTATATGGTGCTAATGACGAGACACTAATCCATCTTTTTTGAAACCTGTCCTTGGGCGCGATGTGTCTGGTTCAGTTCATCTATCTGTTTGAGAACTGAGGTAGTGACTGTTGACTCTATGTGGGACTGGTTTGTGTGGTTATTTGATAATTGCTCATCAGAAACTCTTGTTTAAATTGTCTATCAATGGTGGTATTTCTAGTACAGTCGCAATTTGCTTAGATTGGGTCAGAAGAGTTATGTAGAAAAAAAATTATGATGCAAATACAAATTGTTCGAATTGTTTCTAGCAAGTCTGATTCTATTGCAGCTTTGAATCCAGTGAGGTGGTCTCCTCCTTTAATTGGTGTGATAAAGATCAATACAGATACAACCTATACCTCGCGATGGTCTTGGTGGTATAGGCATTATAGCTCGAGACTGCAACGAATCTGTTATTTTCTCTGCTGGCAGTGTTCTGTATGACGTCATGGATGTTGAATCATTGGAAACTCAAGCAGTTTTACTTGGCCTCAAATACTGCGGAGTGTCAGCTTCAACATATAATTTGCGAAACAGATTATCAAAGCCTAGTGAACAAACTTTCTTCAGCTGTTAAAGGATCCTCTCCTCATGATTTACTTTATGATGTTGTGCGTTTTTTAACTTCTAAGTTTGTTTATGTTTCTTTCAATTATGTTCGTTGAACAGGTAATTGTGTAGCTCACTTCTTGGCTTAGCTTACTTTACAAAAAAAGGAAAAATTCTTCCTTCTTGATGTTGTGCCTCAAGCTTGTACTGATTGTCTTATGGAAGATCTTTCTTCCTCTTCTTAATACAATCCTGTTCTATTCTTAAAAAAAAAAAAATCTATTTTTTCTTTTTAATAAAATTGTTTTGAAATAATAATCTTTATTGATAATAGATATGGTGATTTTTTGGGAAATAATATGGTTATTACTTTGGTGGCCAACAAGAATTTCTGCAAATTTAGATTAAGAAGAAGAAGAAGAATAATAAGATGAAGAAGAAGAAGAATAAAAAGAAAAGAGACATAAATAGGAAAAGAAAGAAAAATATAAAATAATGGTAAAATAATATGTATAAATTTTTTCACGTTCCTGATCCAGAGCATGAATGACACGCTCCAATTTCAAGGCTAATTTGGGTTTAAATGGCCAAGAAATTGAAGTTTTGGGTTTAATTGACGATAAAAGTTGAAATTGAACCTCTGTGGTCCCGTGTCACAAGTTTAAGGGTCCCTTTGTATATTAGTCCATTTAATTTTAAATATATAATACATAAATTTTTTTATTATAGAGAATATTTTAAAAAATATATTATTGGAAGAAAAATATAATTTTTATTAATATATTATAACTTATTTAATAAATAATATATTTTAATTTTTTAATGTATAATTTTAATTTATAGTTTGCATTTTTATAAACTTTTAAGGTTTATTTAGACTTGTTTAAACTCACGAACAGCTTGTGAATACTGAGTGACATAGTAAATTTAGCTTAATTATAAACTAATGAAGCCTGAACTAGCTAAAACTCGACTCGCTGGATTGCAGCCCTAATTTTTATTTGTTACTAATATATCAAAAAGTTTTTAAAATATTTACCTTTATGTCCTCTTCAAAAGTTTAGTCCAACCATTAGGATAGTTGTCATCAAATCAATTAGTCTGGTTCAACTCATGCAGATGTAAGTTCTTTGGTTGGCATAATACATACATGGCCCCCTGTACTTGTCACTTTTTGTCAGTTTGACACCTTAACTTATAATTTGGCTATTTTGACACCTGAACTTGGCTAAAATGCACTAGTTTGCACTAATATGATGACATAAGGCATCCTTGTACTTGTCACTTTTTGTCAGTTTGACACCTTTACTTGTAGATTTTGGTCAATTAAACTCTTATGATATGGCACATGTTGATTCACTATTCTATGCCACGTGTGCTGATAAGGGTTTTAAAATTACATTTTAGCAAAATTCAGGTGTCAAATGGTAAAACCATAAGTTGAAGTGTCAAACTGACAAAAATTGATAAGTACAAGGGGCCATGTATATAATACGCCTCTTAGGTTTTTAACTTTTATTTTTCCTCCTCTCATTATAATTGCTTTTTCCTTTTTTTTTTCTTTTTTTCTTCTCTTATCTCAATTACTTTTCTTACATTTCATTTTCTTCTCGCTTTTCCTTTTTATCTTTATTATTTGTTACTATTTAGCATAATTATTTTTATTTTTTATTTATTATCCTTATAATTGTTTATACTCTTACATTTTTATGTATTTAGTTTTTTGATTTCAACCACTGTTATGCAAAACTAATTAACTACTAACTCAATTTGTTTTAAATAAAACTATCATAATAATTGATAACTCTGAAATTAGCTCAGTTATAGAACCTGCATACACGAGAAGAGCTAAGTGAACTTGTGAGATTTTTCCACAAGAATTGCAATGCTTAAGTCATAATTTGTATAATAAGAGAATGTATTGTGTTAACCATTTGCATGATCAAGGCTTAATCACCCTTATGTTGACTTTAACAACTTAATTTTAGGTTACTAATATATGTGATTTGAGTGTGCATAAGTTAGGTTCAAGTAAGAGCTCATTCGAGGCTTGAAAAATCAAGTATGCATGAAGGTAAGGATGCTCATGAGCTGAGTCATGACCGCGAGCATCCCCATGAGCCAATTTCTTTAAAATGCTCAAATAAAAAAAGATAGAGACCCTCACGATCTTAGTCACAACCATGAGGCTACCCATGAGGAGGATGATCACAATTGTGAGTAGGTAACCATGATAATGAGATTATTAACAAAATTCAAGAAATTCAAATAGTGACCCTCACGACTTCGGTCACGATCATAAAGAGTTGGGTTATACTCATGATTAAGGCTGATCATGATCACGAGGAAGAAGCACGCAAGAAAAATTAAAGAAGATAGTGACCGTTACGATCCTAGTCATGATTATGAAGGGTGTGATCACGATCGTGATAAAGATAAAGTCTTAAGCGAAGCTTGAATATAGAGACCCTTACGATTAGGGTCATGATCGTGAGGGCAGTCATGATCCATTTGTCAACTCTTTAACAGTTAGAATCAAACTGCAATGGCTAATTTTATTGAGAGTCATGATTTGAGTAAATGATTCTCTCAAAAAGAAGAAGAAACATCTAATGTAGATAGAGAAGAATGAGGATTGAAGTATAGCCTCTTAACAACTAGTTTTTTATCCTAACTATAAATACATGTTACCAAACCTCATTTAAGAGGTTATAAAAACTTTGGTGAATATTGATATCTTTAAAATTCATTGTGCTCGTTGTCATTTATTGTAAATTCATTCTTTGAGTGTTATTGGGGTGTGTTAGTGATTAAGTGATTTTTATATACTCCTTTTTCAGGTTGAATTAAAGGGTAGTGAGGTACTAATTCATTAAGGGTTTAACTGTTACCCTTACAAAATACTTGATTATATATTGTTCGTGAGTTATTTGTAAACACAATTTTAAAGTTTTGAGTATAGCCTAAAAAAACTCTTGTTATAAACAGTCTAAGTTAATAAATTGGTGTGGGGTTAAAAATTCTAACTTGGGGACAAGTTAGGTGGAAACGCAGGTTTGTTGATAAACCAAACTCCTTTAATTCCTTGTGTGATTTCTTTTTCTTTTATTCTTTAATTTCTTTTTAATCTCTTAATTTCCCTTTTAATCTCTACCTAAATCTTAATTAGCCTATTCACCTTTCTCTAGGGCGTTTCAATTAGTATCAGAGCTTAACTTCTTGGTACTTTACTATAAAAAGCTAAAATCATGGGAGTGAATTCCTTAATTTCTAATCCGTTAGATCATTCTTTGATGGTTATCCCTATTGAAAGTACAAAATAGAGTTATACTTGAATAGTGATCCGGTGAGGCTATGGGATGTGGTTCTTAAAGAATGGAGTCTCCCAATGACTTGATAAGTTATAGTACAGTTGGAGAAAAGCCAAGAGTCATAACAACAATTAAAATAAAATTATAAGAATAAAAAGGCAATGATAATCCTCATTACATCCACATTAAGGGAGGAATGTGGCATTATCTCTCTACAAAAGAAATTTGGGAAACTCTAGAGAACCACTATAAAGGAAATGTGCAAATGAGAAGCAAAAAAGTTTAACTTCATGTATATAAATATGAACTTTTTAAAATGAAGCCACAAAAGGGCATAATCAAGATTACAAATTGTCTTAATTTTCGTCCTCACCACACTGAGGAAGCTTAGGAAGCACGACTAAAGATTAAGAGAACACCAAGATTCTTAAAGTCCTATTAAAAAAGAATTGGGAATCGAGGGTCATTTTCATTGAGGAAGCCCATGATTTGTTTGAACTATCCACTAACATCTTTATTAGTAGGCTCCTCACACATAAGCTCACTCTAACATAAAAAGAAGATGAAAAGTAGGAACAAGAAGAAAAGAAGAAAGGAGTTACACTCAAAGAAGCTCAAGTTGATAGTGAAGAAGATAATGAACTTGCCATACTTACAAGGAGCTTCTAAAAACTCTTAAGGAGGAAGAACCTTAGGAAGTAAAGGGACAATAAGAAGAGTGACCAAAAAGGTAAGAAGATCACTTGCTGTAAATGCAAAAGGCTGGATCATATAAAAAGTGAGCGCATAAGACTTAAGAGCAAGAACAAGAGAGTAAAAAGACAAGAAAAAAGCCTTTAAGACCACTTAATATGATTCCTCTGATTCAAAAAAAAGGAGGAGTAACAAAAGGTGAGCAACCTATGTTTTATGGCTCTTAAAGACAATTGTGAGGTACCTTCCACTTTTAACTCCTCTTATAATGATAATGAATTTAGTTATGATGGTGATGATGATGACAACGATGAGAGCTTCATTATGAACAAATTCATTTAAAAGTGCAAAAATTTACTTTCAAAGAAAAAGCTTTATAAATTAGAACTATCTAAGGTGTCTAAAAAGTTTAAGTAATTGAAAAATAAATTTTCAAAAATGATTTCTTCAAATGAAAAACTCTCAACTGATTTAAAATCTTCTTCCTTATTAAGAATTGAACTTAATAAAACCAAAGAGAAAAATGAAAGCTATCTAAAGAAATATTAGGATTGAAGAATTTGAGTTCAAAATTTTAAAAAGGAAAGGACACCCTTGATAATTTATTAGTATCTCAAAAATTTCATGGTGACAAGAGTGGCATTGGCTACTCAAATGGACCCTTAACATCATCATCCACAAGTAAATTCATTAAAGCTAAATCTTCTTCATTGCTTATTAAATATGATCCCCTTATGACTCAAACTTCTAAAGATAAAGAGTCTATGAGTAAATTTACTAAGGGAAAGCTCTCAAAAATAAATTCTCTAATTAATTGTAGGTATAACTTTCTTAAAACTCAAAGGTCTTGTAAGCAATCCAAAAGACCTCAACAAAAGTATACATATGCCTTTATGAATACAAATAGGCACAATCTTAGGCATAACACTTCACGTTTTTATAAACACATTTATGCTTGCATGACATATGCACATGTTAGAAATAACTTGCCTTGGAGAGCACCACATCAACCTCATTTGGTTAAGAACCAACAATTTAGGAGACCAAATAGGTTTTTTAAAATTAAATGCTTTTATTACATGACCCTTAGACACACAAGTAACATATGCTATTATAGCAGACTTCACTTGAACATATTTCTTAATGATTATCTTGAGGCTAAGTAACCTAAATCAATTAAGGTTTGGGTTCAAAAGGGTGTTTAAATTTTATGTGTATAGGTTTGTTTTAAGTCTGCCACAAGCAAAAGCAAGTGGTATCTAAACAGTGGATACTCAAAGTACATGACTGGTGATGAGAACCAATTCACATTCTTTGAGGCTAAAGATGGTAGATGTGTGACACTTAGAGATAATACTAGAGGGAACATAATTGGAATTGGTGAGATTTATAATCCTCAATCCTTATCTATACATTATGTTTTGCTTGTGGATGATTTGAAATATATTTACTTAACACCAGTCATTTGTAGGACATAGGAAATAAGGTAACCTTCTATCTTAAAAACTGAGTTACTAGTAGGTGAGCTAATGACAAAGTAGTTTTTAGTAGTGAAACGTTAGATAATGTATACCTTATTGACTTAAACAAAGTAGATAACAAAGAGTTTAAGTGTTTAATGTTTATTTCCCATGACATATGAACATGACATAAAAGATTAGGAGATGTTAATTTTGAGCTTTTAGATGAACTTAGCAAATCTGAACTTGTGGATGGGTTGCCTAAACTCAAGTTTATCAAAGATATGATGTTTGTCAAAATGGGAAGCAAGCTAAGTCCTTATTCAAACTTCAAAAAAGAGTATTAACTTCTAGGCCTATTGAACTAATCCATATGTATTTGTATGGTTCTACTAGAGTTGCTAGTTTAGGTGGAATGCATTATGCATTTGTACTAGTTGATGACTAATAAGTCCATATTTTATGCTTATTTTTGAGTTAATATTTAATTAGTGTGGACAGCCTCAGTTTGGTCAGCCCGCAACAAAAGCCCAATGATGAGATAGTACGGCTATTAAATGTAAGAAGGCCTGAAACTTTCTTTAAAATTGAGCATGAAAGGCCAAAACCTTAGAACTAGGCCCAAATTACTAAACCTAAGCCTTAAGCCCAAGCCCATGCCTTTTGGCCCTAAGGCCCAAGTCAGGCTCGGGTGAAAAGGCAACGCCTTTTCAACCCTGGGCATCAGTAAGGTGATGCCTCATCAAATAGGCGATGCCTCTTTGGTGGCTGACCTACTTTGCATTAAATGCCATTTATGGCTGCATTAAGTAAGAAATGGCCCATAATATCGCATATCTGCATATTTGAGCGTAAAAATGAGACTTTTGGGGAAGAATTAAGCTGGAAAAGGGAGGAAAATGATGAAAAATCATGGTCTTTTGTCTTAACTTGATTTCCTAGAAAAGGAAAAGCAAAGGGTTAAGAGGGTTAAAAGGGAGTTTTGAGCTGGTGGTTAAGCAGGTTGGCCATTTTGAAGAAAAAAGGAGCTGAAAAAAAAAACATCCTTGAGAGAAAAGAGAAAAAGAAAAGGAAAAAGAAGAAGAAGAAGAAGTAGAGCTTTAAGCTTGAAACTCACTATTTCTTAGGAAAGAAGAAGGATCCTTGCATTCAAGAAGCATTCAGATCACAACTAACCTCTGAGGGCCTAGTTAAGAGCTTCCAAATGTGCTTCCATCAGTGAGAACTTCTATTTTCAAGCTTTAAAGTTCTTAATTTTATTTAAGGTTTTTATTTCTTGATTTTCATTGCTTGTTATTGTGTTTGTGTTCATTTAAAGTCATATGTAAAGCATGATTACATGAAATATTGATTGTCAGAGGTAAATTTACATTTATATCACATCTAGTTGATTTTCTTAAGATCTAAGAAACATGTGAAATTTCTGTGCCTTCTTCAATGAGACATCGCCCCTTCACGTTGAGGCGATTCTATGTTGCCTTTTAACTAGGAGACGATGCCTCTATAAAGAGGCACCGCCTCTCTGCCAAAATCCTGCTTGAATTTGCTTTAATTCTTGATGATTATTTTGGATGATTCCTATTTCTTGTGTATCTATGCCATGATATATCTTGATTTTGCATGCGATAATTATGATGTGATGTGAATAAGACATGTATTTATGTTTAAAATAAGTATTTGTATTCATATGTGAAAAACTAACAAGTTGGACTTTCCCTTTTTCTTGATTTCGTATTTGTGGAAATTTTAATTCTTTCGGTTTTGTAGGATTTTAATATGATTTTCAATTAAGGAGTGCTTAATTTCTTAATTAGTTCTTGGGAGGGTTTATTTTTTGTTTATTTTCCATTTATTGCATTTTTATCTAAAGATTTTAATCCTTAATCCTTTCCCCTCTTATTTTGAATGAATGTTTGTAAATTCGTTACCATTATTTGTAATAAGTGATAGGTTAATAAGCATAAAAAGGACTAATGTGCAAACTAAGACATTAAATATAACACTGAAAATGAGTGCAATTCAATGATTATAAGGAAATAATCTAATAATCAAAGATAATAAAATACAAAACACACACGGAGGCCAACCACAAGGTTAGGTGGGCATTCAAAAGCTCATACCGATTTTTCGAATTCAATCTCTGATGACAGCTTCTAGGAACCTCCATGGAATCCAGTTGTTGTATAGTGTGTCCCGGCTTTCATCTAGGTGGCGACTCCATCTCCATTTTGGGCCCCAAGCCCATTATGTATTTCCTAGTGGGCCTCAAGCTGATATAATGCCATGGTCGCCAAACACCTTGGGCGCACCCTAGACCCTACCGTCTATAGGGGTAACTCCACTAGGGATAGAGAAACCGATTCTAGTGTTTTGTAATTTATCATCTTTGATTATTTCCTTATTTCCTTTGCATTTTTTGCATTCACTACACATTTTCACACAATGAGCACAACAATCCCAAATAGCTCGATAATAGTCTTTCCTTCGCTGCTTGCGTTTCACTCAAACCTAGTGGTGGGGTATTCGATTATTGTCACTCATAACACGTACTTATCGACGTCGCACTGACCCTTGAGTGGGGAGACATAATGGATGTATAGAGCTGTGGGAACTAAAGCTTTTTACCCTTGACTCAACTCATGTCATGACTTAGTGAATTCCCCCAAGATTATTTCCAAAATGCATGTGTTTTATGCCATTTAGTGATCTGTACAATAAAGCCCAAGCCTATTGCCATTGGATTAAGCCAAATTGGATTTTTAAGGCCCATTATGGCCCATTAAAGATGGACTTTGGTTTTATTCAAAAGGATTGCTACTTGTTTGTATCATCTTGAGAGTTTTATTGCGTACATCGATTTTATTATCCCTTGTTGATAATTAAAACCCAACCAATAATCCTAGGATAAGAAACTCGCCATTGAACATGCGTGCGGAAATAAGGGTGGAGTTACCGTTTGAAGAGCTGTGTTATGTGTAAATAGAATACTTGTTTACCTTTTTTTCTTTTTGCATTAACAAGGCCCTGCATATCATGCATACATGTCATGCATGTTGCTAATCAATGGTGGTTGCATATATAGATCCTCATCAGTCTTCTGCTTGGGTACAATCTGACACCAGCCAACTGATTAGAATTTCTGAAGAAATAACGATGGCAGAATTTAATGCTGAGGCTTTTAAAGAATAGTTAAAGATAGAAATTACTGAACAGACCAGAACAATCATGCAAGAAATGATGGGTCCAGCTAGGTAGAACCAACCAGCACAGCACCCACAACCATTGGATCTGGACGCTGGAAATTTTGGAAAACAGGAAATAGAGGATGCTTAAGAGACTCTGGTAGTAAAACCTAGGACCTGGCAAAATGTGGATATCTTAAAAATTTGGAGAAGTCTGAATAGGCCAAGAACTTGACCAAGATCATGGCCCAAATGCAGTTAATGATGGAAGAAAAAGGGATAGATGCTCCGATGAATTACACTGATTTGAATTTGGATGAAGATGATGACCCTCTACCTTAAAAATTTAAATTCCCTGACATGAAGGAATTCACTAGCATTGAGGATCCCCACCTGCACCTTAAATAATACGTTACACACATGAGGACAACTGGCTTGAACAAAGCACAGATTGTCAAACAATTTGCCCTATCCTTGGAGGGAGCGCCGATTAGGTGGTATTATGCCTTGGAATCTCACATCCAAGCTGATTAGGAGGGGTTATACGCTGCATGTTAAGTAGTATAGTCTCAATATTCAAATGGAAGCATCTTTAAGAGACTTACAGAACATTAAGCAAAAGTTTAATGAGTCTTTTGTTGATTATTTGAGCAGGTGGAGAGCCAAGATGGCACAGATGAAGCATCGACCTGTTAAGACTGATCAATTAGTAATAGCAATAGACAGATGTGTGCTTCCACTCTCTAAAAAGCTGAAAGACTTGGGGATCAAGAACTTTGAAGAACTGTATAGATTTGGGGTGCAAAAAGAATTTGACCTGGCCTAGGACAAGAAATATTTCATTGGAAGATCTATAGGCAGAGAAGGGATAGGATCCAGCAGTGGGATTGGATCGAATAATGTATAGATTAATGCTATTGGGCAACCCCGAAGGTTTTCTAATTTGGAAAAACCTCTTTCTAAAGTCCTGAAGAAGTTGATTGAGAATAACCTTTTAAGACCTTTAACTTAAAGACCACCTTTCCTAAATGTCGACCCAAAGCTATATTGCAAATATCATCAAACCATCGGATATGATACTGATGGCTGCATTCACCTAAAGCATGAAGTTCAAGATTTAATTGATTCAGGCAAGATCATTGACCTTGAAACCAGAAAACCTAACACCTGAAATAACTCTTTACCTAACTACCGTAATGTGCCACCACCAAATCCCCACATTCTCATGATTAACACCGGCTTAGCAGAGGAATAAATCTTTAATTCCTTTGTTGATGCCACACCCACATCCATAAAACCTAAAACTAAAGACCTGTATTTGAATCAGCAGCCTATGGATCTAAATGTAAATGTTCTTGACATTTAGAGTTTTAATGATGAAGAAGAGGGACATATTAATATGTGGAAAAATGATAAGGGGAAGAAAGCCCAGTTAGCTGGAAAGGATGAAAAGAAGGAAGAAGAAGTACGATCTGTGGGGTCTAAAAAAGAGAAAATTGGCTCCAAAGAAGAATTAAAGGAGAAGGAGAAAATTGATGAAATGAAACCAAATGAGAAGGCCATTGAAACCAAGAGAGATGAGAAGACTCTCGCCAGCGTTTGGGAGCTACTAATACACTCTAAAGCCCTTCGGGAGGCCCTGGTTATGGCCCTTGATCACAGGAAGATTCCTACAACTCATACTCCCAATCAAATGGTGGATTCACTGACAGAAAGCCCTTGGGGGGCAATTATTTTTACAGATGATGACATGCCCTTAGAAGGCAGAGACCATAGTAAAGGCTTATTCATAAAGGTCGAAGTGAAAGGGAAACTCACTTGCTGTGTGATGGTGGATAACGGATCCGCTATCAATATATGCCCTTTAAAAATCCTCCTTAAGTAGAGACTGGCAGTGTCTGATTTAAAGCCATATGAGGTAGTCATTAAGGCCTATGATGGCATGAAAAGGCTTGTCGAAGGAACCTTTAGGGCGTTGGTCAAGATAGGACCCTTTGAGGTTTGGGTCAACCTGCATGTCATTGACATTCTTGCCACCTTTGCCGTGTTATTGGGGAGGCCATGGTTCGATCCCTTAGGAGGCGTGCCATCAACTGTGCACCAAAAAATTAAGTTTTCATATGAGGGGAGAGTAGTCACTATAATAGTGAATACTGAAGCTGCAGTCATTGCTTTGAAGCTAGCTCCCAATGAAATTCTAGTCAGTCCAAGCTTTGACGTCTGCATGATCTATGAAGATAAATTAAATCCAAAAATAGCAAGCATGATGAAGAACATGAACTTCATGCCTGAAATGGGACTAGGGAAGAACTAGCAAGGCCTACTAGAGTTTGTAGAGTCGAAGGTCCCAATTTTGAAGTACGAGTTAGGATATCAGAAGTCCAAAAGCTCAAAGCCTAAGGTTGAAAAGCGGAAGACACTATGGGAGATGTTTGTGGAGGAAGGCGCTAATTACCCTTACATTGGCAATCCTGAACCGTTGATGATAGCGAAAAAGTTAGTCCCCGGATTTGAAATCTTCGCTGAACATGTGGGTGAGGCCAAAGAATTTACTGTAGGAATTGGTGTAGACTCTAGAGTCAAAAAAAGACATCTCTATGGCAGAGTTGAAGGATGCTAGAGATCAGGAAGGGGAGCGTGGATTCAAATCTTTTGTCTTTAATTCTATCATAGATGTCTTCTGTGATGATCTTGACATTTCTCTTACAAACATGTTTGACACTGATGATCTTTTCTTTTCCAAAGTTAATGTAATAAGATCTGACTTTGCCTATTTGTGTGATGTGTTTCCTAATGGTTATTCTGTTTCTGATGATTGCTTCATGCATATGTTTGGCATCAATTCAGTGTAAACTGAATCATTTAATTTAGGCACATATGATAACCCTAAGAATATACTTATTGCTTCTAATTTGACTCATGATGAGAGAATAAAAATGGAGGAAATGCTAAGGAAAAGATAAAAAGTATTTGCTTGGGGTTATAAGAATGTGCCCAGAATTGATGGGGAAATCGCAGAACACAAGATCCCTACATATCCTCACATTACACTAGTAAAGCAAAAGAAGAGAAGATTGCAGCTGGAATGGGCTCTCTTGATCAAAGAAGAAGTGGAGAAGCAGCTGAAAGTGAAGTTCTTGAAGGTAGTGGACGACACCCAATGGTTAGCCAATATAGTGCCTGTTCCCAAAAAGGATGGAAGAGTTAGAATGTATTTAGACTACAGGAATTTGAACAAAGCTTGTCCAAAAGATGACTTCCCCTACTGCATATTAATACCTTAGTCGATAATGCAGCCTCCAGTGCAATGTACTCTTTCATGGATGATTTTTCTGGATAGATAATGGCAGTGATTGGCAAGTTGAAGACTTCTTTCACCATTGAATGGGGGGTCTACTATTATTCAGTCATGCCATTTGGGTTGAAAAATGCGGGAGCTACCTATCAGAGGATGGCTACCACTCTGCTTCACGACATGGTCCACAAAGAAATAGAAGTATACATGGACAACATGATGGTAAAATCTCCAACACGGGAAGGACACTTTGAGGCTTTAGACAAGTTCCTAGCCATAGTTGAAAAATACAATCTTAGATTAAACCCAAAGAAGTGTGCTTTTGGGGTAACCTCTGGAAAGCTGCTAGGACACATCGTTAGTCAGAAAGGAATAGAGGTGGATACGGACAAGGTCAAAGAAATTTGAGAGATGCCTGCGCCAAAGAACGAGAAAGAAGTCTGAGGGTTTATTGGGCAATTGCAGTACATTAGCAAGTTCATAGCTAAGCTGACTACTATCTATGAGCCGATCTTCAAGCTCCTGAGAAAGAATCAACTAGTGATATGGAATGACAAGTGTCAGCAAGGTTTTAAGACTATTAAGAATTATCTGATGAATCCTTCGGTGTTACAACCATCGAGATCGGGTAAACTTTTGATCCTCTATCTGGCCATCAAGAGAGAAGCGATACATGCAATGTTAGCTCAAGAAGATGACAGAAATGTTGAACATGCAGTGTATTACTTGAGCAAGAAGCTCCTGCCTTATGAAGCCAACTACAATTTGGTGGAAAAGACATGTTTGGCTATGATTTGGGCAATGAAGAAGCTCTAGCATTACTTCCAGTCTTATAGGATTCAAGCAGTTTCTAAGCACGGTCCCCTAAGGTATCTTTAACAGACGTCGTCACTTATAAAAAAATGAGCCAGATGGTTGGTGCTGTTCACTGAGTTTGACATAGACTATGTGGCCAAGAAAGTAATAAAAGGGAGAGCTGTAGTAGATTTCTTGGCTCAAAACCCCATGAATGATGAACAAGAATGGGAGTTGGAATTTCAAAATGAGCACCTGGGGGCAATAAAAATCCAAACATGGACAATGTTCTTCGATGGAGAGGTGAACAATAGAGGAGCAGGCATTGGTGTCATTTTGATCTCATAAGAAGGAGAAATGATCTCGATGGCAAAAATATTGGAATTTGAAGTCACCAATAACCAAATCGAATAAGAGGCTTGCATCTTTAGTTTGGGGGCACTCCAAAATCTGGGGGCAGAAGAAATCACAGTAGACGGAGACTCTATGCTAATGGTGAAATATATCTCCAACAAATGGGAAGTGAGGGAAGATAAATTAAGATTGTACTAGGATTATTCTACTACTATTTTATTATCCTTCGCTCAGTTCAAAGTTGTAGAGGAGAATCAGATGGTAGATGGCCTTACCACTCTAGCTTCGATATGGGAAGGAGGAAAACAGGCAGAGGTCAAACATGTTATTCTTGTAAAATCTTGAATCCCTTGTTATGACAAGACAAGGGTGATGCTAATCAACCCCATAGAGAAACCTTAGTTTTACAATTTGCAGCAGTATTTAAACATGGGGCAGTTTCCCGAAGATGTTGATATAAAAGAAAGAATGTCTCTCAGGATGTTGTCTCGTCAATTTAGCAGCCATAATGGAATATTGTATAAGAGAGCGCCGACTGGAGTGCATTTGAGATGCATAGATAAAGATGAAGCTCAGAAACTTATTGAAGTAGTTAATGAAGGAGTGTGTGGTCCGCATATGAATGGGACAGTGTTAGCTAAGAAAATAGTGTGTTAAGGCTACTTTTGGCTAACGATGGAGGCAGACTGTGTGAAATTTTTAAAGAAATGTCATAGCTACCAAGCGATGTTAGCCATTTACCCTCCATGAAACTTCAGAGGATGACTTTTCCTTGGCCATTTGTAGTATGGGGAATTGACATCATAGGGGAGATAAGACCGAGATCATTGAATGGTCATCACTATATTGTGGTGGCCATCGACTATTTCTCTAAATGGGTTGAGGTAGAATCATATGCCACTGTCGGATTAAGACAGATGGCAAGGTTTATTGAAAGAAATATAATATGTAGATACACATTGCCTCATCATGTTGTCACTAATAATGGTGTTTATTTTTGAGCAAAAATGACATCTTTACTAAAAGAATACAAGATTGAGCATCATAGATCATCCCCGTATAGACCACAAGCGAATGGTGCAGTAGCAGCTGCAAATAAGAATGTGAAAAGGATCTTATCTAAGATGATGGAAAACTACCGAGATTGGTCAGATTATCTGTAATTTGCATTATGGGGATACAGGACTACTGCTAGAACATCGACTGGAGTTACTCCATACTCGCTTGTGTATGGATATGAAGCGGTATTACCAGTGGAGGTAGAAATTTAGTCCATGCGAGTTCTTATAGAATCTAAAATCCCCGAATATTAGTGGGTAGAGAGTCGATTGTCACAACTAATCCTCTTAGACGAGAGAAGGGCAAAAGCCATGTATCATTCTTAGCTATATCAGAAGAGGAAAGCCCAAGCTTACAATAAAAAAATTAAGCCAGGTAAAATCAAAGAGGGTGATTTGGTATTGAAGCTGACTAGGCCGATCATGATGGATCCACAAGGAAAATTTAAGCCGAACTAGGAAGGTCCATACTTGGTGAAGAAGTTATTCTTTAAGGGCGCTGCTATCTTTTTAGATCTAGAAGGAAATGAATTCAGAGAGCCCTTCAACCTAGATAAGTTAAAGAAGTACTTTCTGTGAAGTCTCGCTAGGGAGAAAACCTCAAAAAGAGGCTGCCTAGGCAAAAGTTAGAGATAGAAAAAGTCAAAAATTAAAAAGTCCTACTGGATTAAAAACCTCGAAAGAGGCGATCCAGGTAAAAATTAAGGACATGTAAAAGGAGAGAGAGAGAGAGGAAAAATAGTTTGTTAGAAAACTTGCAAGGGCAAGCCAATTAACTACATGAGATATGTTAGAAGCAAAAATGTATAATCATCTTATTCTTAAATTAAATGGAATAGATTGCCTTTATTATTATTGAATGTTGCATTAAGTATCTATTATAAATTGTTTAACTAAAAAGGAAATTCCATCCAGCAAAAAGCAAATAAAGGTTAAGTTACATAAACTAATTTTGCCTTTTTTTTCTTCTGTTGAATACTCAATGTTTACAATTCTCTTGTTCTCTTGTTTCTTACAAATTCATCTTGTTCTATTTATTGCAAATTAATTAACTCCTTATATTGATCATAAGTGGATGGATCTCCATTGTAGT
The DNA here is from genome assembly GCA_949671775.1 of Mallotus repandus. Taxonomy (NCBI): domain Eukaryota; kingdom Viridiplantae; phylum Streptophyta; class Magnoliopsida; order Malpighiales; family Euphorbiaceae; genus Mallotus; species Mallotus repandus. The sequence continues at coordinate 21,012 of CATIWM010650796.1, forward strand.
CAATGTGCCTCTAAATGGTTTTGCGAGGCCAAGTTTCCACTAGGTTGTCTAGAAAGTTCTGAGAGAGAGGCCCTAGTTCAAACTCATGCACTAGTCCTACAATTAACTACTTCTGTTCATATTACCTGCAAAGTCGAGCAGGATTGTAGAAAGTGGTGAAATAAAGGCCAGCTATAGGAACATAAGGGCAATCTCTACCAGGGGCACATCCATTAGATTAGAGTATCAGGGAATGTAGCCAGCCAGCTCTGCACATCTTTCAGAATGGGATGAAGTCTTTTGGTACGATAGTGTCTGGCTCTATAATGTGCTATATCTCTAGGAGGCTCTAGCAACCTCAGCTTTTTATGAAACCATGCTTGAAAGTGATAAATGGTAAGAATGACAATAAAGCAGAAAATGAAGAAAAGGGAAAGGAAAACTGACCTCCAGTAGCAGCGGACTTCCAAAAAATCATCTAGTCTCAGCAAAGTTATCTAATCCGATGATAGTTTCAGCTAATATAAGAGGAAAAAGGTTGAAGCCTACTTCCAATTGATCGAGAACTTGTAGGAGTTTTGGATCATAGTTGCCAGAAGTGGAAACGAGCAAGAATTGAGCATATAGACAAAAAGCCATCATTCGAGGTCAATAAACCTCATTGTTGTCTACAGTCTCTATAACTTCCAAAAGAGAGTTTATCAGGACCTTAGAGCCAAAAATGTGATGAAGAGAAGATTAAGGGGGGAAGTTGAGCATTCTAGCCATTTGCTATTGCATGGAGTGTAAATCTGGGGTTTCAATCGGAGGAACTGCAATCTGACAAGTGGAATCCGTTTGAGAACCTAGGATGGCTTCAAATTCCTCGGGCAGGGGGCATAGCTCTACCATATTGAATATGAAGATGTGCTTTTGAGGATCCCAAAATTGGGTAAGAACATGAAGAAATGAGAAGTTGATCTTCTTTGCATGTAAGGATTGAAAAGCCGATAAGTGAAATCGCTCCAATTTGGCCAAAGATCACCGTTCAAGTTTTTCATGATCGACTGTAGTTGTTTCAAGCTTCTTTCAATCATGTTGAGAGGTCAGAATGTGGTTCAGAGAGAGAAAATAAAGAAGAATGGCAAAAATAGAAATTTAGGGATTTTAAAATGGATTGGGGATTTTAATGAGCTACAGACTCCTGTTGTAGAGGCGATTGCCCCTATATAGAGGTGACACCTTTGCATATTGAGGTGATTCTAGATTGCCTCTTCATAAAGGGGTGATGCCTTGTCAAAGAGGCGACGCTTCTCCAACAGTGGGGGCACATTTTTTCATTATTGCAAAGTGACTGTACTATACATTTAAGATCCTATTATCAGAGAAGGGAGATTCTGCAATAAAATTTTGCTTTAATTGTTCTGAAATGCAATCAAATTGAATTCAAAATTTATATCATTTAGTCAGTGCAAATATGAAAATGTAAAGTAAAAGATCAATTCAAGTGATAAAAGGCCAACAGTGCATAACAACAAAATTATTTCTAGTCTATGGTCCTATGCTAACAAATGTCTGCTGCGTCTTATCACTCCTCATCACCTCTGTGGCCACCCTTCTCATTCGTAGGGTCATCAATGTGATCATCATCATCATCACCACTGCCATCACCAACATGCTCCTCCTCATTATCATTAGACTCAGCGTCATTATCGTCATCCTCCTCCACCTGAAGGGCCGCCAGCTGACACTTAAGAGCAGTGACCCTAGCCTGACTAGCGTCATATTGATCCTATCAAAGTGCAACAAGAGGTAAGAAAGCATGAAAGCATGCATACATATAGAAATAAGGTATAATTGTTACCTTCCACTGCTGTGTGATGCTCATCAAGAAGTCCCTCTGAGCCTCAATCACTCGGTATATGTACTCCCCATGATTTTGAAGTATCTGTACAATCAATGAATGGTTAATACTAGCCTTATTTTAAGCTAGACTTGAGAACATGATTTCAAAGGAAAGAGAACTTATATGGGTGGAAGCCTCCGGGATGAACACTGGCTCCAAAATCTTATCCAATCTCAGAACCTGACGAGAAAGCTTGCCTAAAGGCACCCAACACCAGGTCATCAAGTCAGGAGGAGTAGCAAGCCTACCAACCACTATTTGCGAGTCAGAACTAGAGGGACCCTTAGGAGGCGGTGCATTGGTCAAAGTACCCTCACCACCAGGCATAATATGAGGACGTTGATGTGGCCTCTCTAAGGTAGTAGGCCTAGGACGGGTAGCGGGCGCTCTGGTAGGTGCCTAAAAGTGAAAAATTAAGTCAGAAAATGATAGCTGCAAATAAAGATATAAAATATGTGCTTAATGAAATCATACACTCACTTGAGGTGTAGACGCAGAAGGAGGTACCCTCTATAGGAGATGAGCTCTTGTAAAGTCCAGATACCAAGACTTCCTCCTCTCATAATGATTTGCTGCATCATCCCTATCACAAGCCTGATCAAGCTCCTCTCCCTCCAATAAATGTGGCCAAAAGATCTCAAGAGGAGGGGCAAATAGTGGCCGTCTTATCTGAGTGCCATGTGCCACTGATGGACCCTCTCGCCAAGGTACCAAACCCTACAGCCACATCATCGGAGTAGCACTCTCTTCTCAAACAACGGTCTTAAGAAAATCATGGCTTGGGTCCATCTGGCCTCAGGACCACATATGTAACACCCTATACACTTAGTATTAATACACATCATGATATCTCATACTCATTATTAATCATCCTTTAGTCATATGTAATTATTATACACACGTTTATACTTATCCGTACACGCATACGAATATTTTACATTAACTAATGGGCATATGTATGCTACAAGGAGAGAGAGAGTCTGGATTCGGCCGACAACCTATACTCCATGCTTTAACTACCATGCTATATGCTTCAAAATAGTCACACTTCAAGCTTCTCTATCTGAAAAAATAATTGCGATTTGGTGAGTCGCGACTCAATGAATATAAACATAAATTAA
>CATIWM010650920.1:0-36076 GCA_949671775.1 Mallotus repandus
AAAGTACAAAAAGGAAAAAATAATTGAAAATGAAATTAGACCAAAAGAAGGAACAAAGTAAAAAAAAATAAAATATAAAACACCGCAAATTATACTTCCAATCAGAATTTGATTTTCCGATTGGAAATTAAAAAAATTAATAGTTAAATAAAAAAATAAAAATCAAATCAAATAAAAAGGAAGGAGTAGAAGAAGATGACTTAATGGATGCAGTGTTGATTCCCCTAAGAAGAGATAATCACTGATTGATGAAAACCTATGACTTATGTTGTTTTTATCTGTGATTCTAATTTTAATTAAATATGATTCATGGTTAAGAACTTAAAAAAATACGTGAAAAATAAAGAGGAGTAGAGAGAAGACTGCATTATTTGGCTTATGGCTAAAAATCAGAAAGAGCAAAAAAAAAAAAAAATAATAAAAAACCTAGTCTAGGATAAAAATAATTTCTATTATTATTTATCTGATAAATACCTATTTATCAATAAATATTTATCAAATAAATCAAATAACAATAAATCAAAAATTAAATAAAAAAATTACGGACGTCCTATTTCCGATCAAAAATAAAAGAAAAAAAATGATGGCCAACTTATGGCCATCTTGCCCACTTTTCAATTTGGAAATTGAATGGGCCATACGGTCCATTCCTCTTTTTTTTTTTTTCTTTTCGTTTCTTTTTTTTTGAAAATTTATTCCCTTTTTTTTGAATATTTTTTGAATTTTTTAAGAATATATATATATAATAAATGAATAAATAAACAAATAAATAAAATTTAAAAATAGGACCTAAAAAAATTTACAATTTTGTTCAAAACTAATAAATTAGGTCCAATAAATCCAATTTCACAGTCAATTTTGATCATTGGGTCCTTTGTCGCATCCATGCTCTAGTCATCTCGAAATTGAGTGCTTACAAATAGGGGTCTCTATCTCCCATTTGAGGGAGGCCAGAGCCAAAAAGCAGATGCACACACTAAAACGTTGTCGAATTGAAGACTTAGGATTCCTAATTCATGCACTTTTAGCCCACTTACTACGTTTTTTTGTAAGATTTTTTAGACCAACTTGAACTGAACCCACCCATATCTTTGTCAAAGCACGCTTCAAAGGTATACTACATTCTACATGTGATTTTTAACCTCTCGACGAGGACAGGTTGAAAATCCCATGAAGCTAAAGCCTCAAAAAACCCAAAACAAGCTTACTCGAATTTGAGGACCAAATAATCATTTTTGCATGTTTATTTCACTGTTTTGCATTTTACTTTTATTGATGCCAGTAGTTGAGAAATTTTTGTGATTGTGTGGTGAGACTGGTAATTTGTATGCGGATTGAATAATCTCTACTTTTCCTTTGCTTATAATAAATTGTCATTTTTGCATCAAAATGCATTCAATAATGTGAAAGTTCACATCTTCGAGCTAGAGCCTCCATTTCATGGTCCAATGATGCAATCATACATCTTTTATTACTTCTCTACTATTTAGAAATATTTGATAATAATTCCTATAAATGTACATAATTATGCCTATATTTGCTCTTTTGATTAAGTGAGTATTTCCTGCTTATTTGTTATCCGAGTGGATTAATGGATGGAATCGCACATAGTCGTACTAACCTCTATTTTGCAGGCATATTAAGAGTAGATTTATATTTTCGTACCTTTTTTCGAATGTATTTACTAGGAACGCCCCATAATTAATCATACTTACTTTCCTTTACTTTCCGTTATTATCTATGTGCTTGTGTGAATGTGCATATATCAACTGTCATTACTGAAACTAGGGTGCTGCGGTAGCCATGTATGGAGTATCATAATGAGAAATAGTCAAAAAGTATATGCAATCTCCCGAGCTTAGAATCTTTGCTCGGGACGATACTCGTTGAGTGACCTGATGCAGTTCCTTTCATCTTTTCCTTATTTTCTAAAAATCAGGTGGTGACTCTACAAACACAAAGCGTCTTGCATCCCCCCGAGACCAACGATTATCCCTGTCCCATAAACAGAACGAATGTCCCATTCCGTAAAGCTGTCTCAAAAACAATGAAGCAAGAAATAACCAAATTAGGTCACTTACTGTGGGGACTCCACTAGGGATGCTAATTAGTGAGGTCAATTTGAAAATGGCTATTTCTCATTACATAATACTCAAACATATGGAGCCCTTCACCATTGCATTTGCACTACACATCACACGTGCACCACTGGTCCCAATCGGCTGACAATGATGGAAAGTGATCCACTATGATTCCACACGAGTCATAGGGTGACGGATTCAGATTTGTCACCTTTAGCCTTTACTCGTGGTTTCACTGGACTCATCTGACGAGAGTCTGTGACCTAAGTCCTTAAGGGGGGCAACCTGAGTTATCAAAAGAATGTTAGACTCACTGATCGGAGTCTATAACCCTAGTCATGGGGGGGCATTCTCGCTAAAGGAGCCCTTAGCCTGTTACCCTCGACTCAGCCCATGTAAATAAACTAATAGAAATCTTCACTAGGATCCCACCAAGCTTTGCATGCTAGCCCTGATGCTATCCGTTTGACCTGACATTCACAAGTACTATGACGCTTTTAGTTTCTATCACCGATTGACGTTATTACGTCCATTTTCACAGACTGCCCACATTTAGATTGTGTGATCCTTATTTACCTTGCATAAGCCTGATGTGCAAGAAATGATAAGAATCATCCACCTCAGTATGAATAGCTTGTGAGAACTGGCAAATAGTGACATCTTTCAATGACGAAACCTACGAGTGTCGTCCATTTGTCCTTATCAGATCAAATAGATGTGTCAGGAATTCGACTAGATTGCAAACATTTATGTTAAAAGAATCAAATTGTAAACTATCAAACGATACTTTAACGTCTCTTGGTAAACGTATTGAATATCAATGAGGGGACATGAAATTGGACCCCTTTTGTTGGCTATAACCCCTGCGCACGTGGTTGTGTATGTACTATAGATGCCATTTATGACCTGACATCTGGTCCCCACATTGATATTGTATAATTACCTCTAGTACATTTAAGCATTGTTCCTTAGCTTACCTTTGGTTCTAATAAATATAAATTGAAACAACCTAGGCTGAGAGCAGAACCATAGTCCTATGCTGACTGGTAGGTCAAAACCCACCTAGGAAAGAGACTGAATTACCACATGGAGCGATAAGGTTGCAAGCGAGAGCTTGCATGTGTTTGGTTTGTTCCCTGTGCAGGAAATATTAACCAGTTTTATTCTTTTTCTTTCAATCATGCAAATATAGCTTACATATAAATAACATACACTAACCACAATTTTTTGCAGCCATCCTGTATTTTTACATAGACATCCATGCATATATTCTCATCCCATTCCTTTGCATGGGCACATCATGTACACACGATAACTTTTCTGTACCTTATGGCATGATAACTTTTCTATACCTTATGGCATGACAAACATCCATAATTCTTTCTTTTAACTTATCTTATTGATTACTAACCCTTTCTCTTTTATTGTGTTTATACTTCAAAGAGCAACATATGCATTCCTAATAAGGCTCCATGCACCAATAAATCTCTTGTAGCACACAACATAAGATGCATTCATGCTATCCTTGTTGCTCATGCTAATCTCATCCTTTTGAATAACATCATGCATTTATACATACATCTTACAATAATTGCACTCATATATACATTTCATGACATTTGTACTAACCCCATCATTTCTACAGTCACAAACCTTAAAGCAACCCCCAAGGGAGAGTCAAGAGTGATAAAGATTGGCTGAGCAATTTGGGATTCAAAGTCTAGATGATCTACTTAAAGAGCAAATAAAGAAATTCATAGTTGATGCTCGCTTAATCAACATCCTTCTAGTTGAAATCAAGACCATTATTCAGACTGAAATCAAGAACATCCTTAAACAAACCCCAGACCTCAAAGATGAAATAATTTTCTTAAGTGGCAAGACTGACACTCCTAATTCTGAGTCAAACAAAGGGAAAGAAGTCATGAGCATGCCTAAAGATATTGAAGATGATTGCAAATTTTACCAAGAAGGTTGTCTACAATCCTCTCCCAAGACAGCAAGTGCAGCCGAATCTGAATCGGTAATGGAAATCCGAGAACTATCCTGTAGGATTGCTTAGCTTGAGGTTCTAATGAAAGAAAACACTAAAACCTTGATCGAAGGCTTCAATCAGCTTTTTACACTTATGAACAAGTTCTTACAAGGTCATCCTAAGCAGTTTTACAGTTTTGAGATTGTATACTTGGACACCGTGCCATCAGCAAAGTGGATAATTATCTTCGAGAATATAAATCAAGTCTTGGTAGTGTTATCCAAGTTCTCTAATGCTCGGACTCGATCAACAAGGCCTCAGTCCTTAGCAATAAGGAATCCAAATTTTAGCAATCAAACTCGGTGCGTGCTCCAAAAAACAGGATCAGTTTAACAGATTCAAAACCTCCAAGTATTTTTGTGCTTCATCCCACACTCTGGTTGATGTCAGAACTTTATAAACCTGAATCTTCCAACTTTATAGAAATTAATTGTTAGTTCTTGGTGTGTAAGATACACCAGTATGATTGACATATATGTGTTAATTTTGTAGAGCCATAATATGTTTAAATCTTTTCTTCCACCTTATAGATCTTTGATTCAGTAGGATTAACGCACAAGCAAACATAACAAAATTAATAAAGTGTTAAAACGCACTTTTATGCAATCGGAGCTAATAGATAATCAACATATTCAATGTTTAAAACTAACTAAATTACCATAAAACTCAAGATCTTTAACTTCTTTCTCATATTTTCATGTTTTTAACATGAAAAGTAAAAACAACAAACAACAGAGCAGATTAATCATAAGTGGACACTAAAGAGCAGTAATAGACTGATACTAGTGTTATCTGGGCTTTTTTTCAATAATCAAAGGCTGAAGAGGGTAAGAGCTTCAATTGGGTTTACAAAAGGTTAAAGAAAGTTTGTTTTATAGTTACAATGAAGTAATTTGAGGGAATAATCAACAGACTTGAAGAAGATTTAGAGGCAAAAATGAGAGAAGTTGAGAGAACACTAAGAGGAAGTTGAGAGAACACTGAGAGGAGAGGGGTGGCTGCGAGAGAGAGAGGATAAGTGTGATTAGGTTTAGAAAATGAGAGAATAAGATGCTTATATAGTTAGGGTATTTAGGGTTATGGTTTTTTTAAATAAACGACACCGTTTTGCCGTTATATATATTTAGATATTCGGGCTGGTCGGGGATAATTTTGTCTCCCCCAACCCAAGAATTAAAATATGAATTTTAATAACCTAATAGGTCGAACCAATCCGCATCCTCTCAGTGGACCGAGCCATTGCTGAATTTTGATGCGGGTTTAGGGCGAATTTCGGGTCATGGCGGGTCTTGCACAACCCTACTCACCATGTTACTTGAAGGTTGGTGATTATGTGAGATATCCTTGATATCAAGTCGCTAAATTCCTTTAGGTTTTCTGTTTTCCCAAACTTTAAATGGACAATTTATAAGTCAGGATGTTGTTTTTCTCTTTCTTTCTTCCACATGAACATTGTTGCCCTGATAATTTCCTCCTCTATCACAACCAATAATGACATCTTTATCTTTTTTTGATATTCTAATAATGGTTGCATACCATTTTTCCAAAGAAATTTTTCGAATATTATCAATTAAATAATCTCTATTTTTGATAACTTTCACCTATAAGAGATGTTAATTCTGTGTGTTCTTTAGTATGAACTTCACTTAGCATATCTTTGCATAATCCTTTACCCATTGAATTCTCAGATATTAACAATTAAAATAAAGAGCATTATTTTTAAAGCAATTTCTTTAATTAAGAATATATTAAAAAGAAAAATTTTGGGTAGCCCCACCTAGAATGATTAAAATATAAGTGTAGAGTACTAAAAATGATCTAAAAAATCGAAAAAGATTCAATATGTAAAAAACATAAATTGACTTGAGTAGAGAAGAGTGCATTGCGCAAATAGATCGAACAAAAAAATTTTGGTTTCAATAAAAAAGAACATCAAGGCTTCTGTTTAAGAGATGACGTAATGCACAAAGACAGGTCACTTTATGAATAAGCTTTGCATGGCTTTGGCCAAAGAAGAATGCAGATGTTTTTAGGAAATTTGATGCAAGTCCTTTTACTCCCCTACATGTCCCTTTATTCAAAATAAAAGAAAAAAAAAGAATGGTCTTCGGGGGGGAACATCACACAGCCATATGCAAGCATGGGGATCTTTGATTCATGTGAGAGGCCAAAGATCTATGGGGTGACAATCGTCCCAAGGTATGAACAACCCAAATGTTTCTTGCAAATAAAAACTAAAATAATAATAATTTTTAACAATTTCTAAATTCACTAAATAATTGGATTTCTTGTAAAAACTAATTATTGAAAACTTTAGAGACCATGTATAAAGAGTTAAAAAAAACTATAGTCGTGAAGAAAAAAGAAAGAAAAACAAAGTTATGCCACAATCACTTGTTATTAAAGCATCAGAAGAAGAGTTTTCCGATTCTGTAAATTGATCCATCCCATTTGTATAATTAGAGTTTTCCACAGCTATAAATAGACCTTCAATGTCCATTCCTAGTTCTGATGAAACCCTTTTTTTCTAGTTAAAAAAAGAAGTTTAAATTGATTGAAAAGCAACAGGTTGGTTAGTGAAAAAAGAAGATGGTTGCTCATCTTCTCATGCAAGTTTGTGCTTTTCAGTATGAGGGCAAAAGTGGTATTTAATTAAATTAGGGAATTAGTTAACATAAAATAAAGAAAGGATAATGATTTATGTCGCTTGCAGCTATATGAATAGTGTGTCGATGGAGAGAAAAATTCCTTTTATGCCCTCATTTCCCAATTGATTAGCCCCCTGCATATGAGGCAAAACATGTAATTTTAACTCAAAATTTTTTTCTTGGAATAACCCATATTTTATCCCCCGCACTTTTATTTTTTCTTGATTTGCCCCCTCCACTTTTATTTGTATAGATTGAGTCCTTGCGCTTTTATTTTTTCTTGATTTACTCCCTATACTTTTATTTTTGTTCACATTAACCCCTTATACTTTTATTTTTGTGAACATTAAGTTCTTTTACTTTTATTTTAGCAAGATTAACCCCTTCAATAGATATAATTCTAAGATTTTCTTCAACTATGTTATAATTTAGTTACTTATATTTTATTTTTAATATAAAGATTATAAAAATGCTATTAAATGCCAAATACTCTTATGAAAATTAAATTTAAATTATATAATTGTAATTTATTGGTTAGAAATTTTTTTATCTAATATTACAAAAATAAAAACTTAATACTAAATTTTATGTTAGTTTATTGTAAATAAATAATTTATTCGAATTTTTGTTAGATACAATTTTTGTTAGATACTAAATAAATTTAGTAGAATTTTGCTTAAGTTTTAATTTTTTATAATATTAGATAAAATTTTTGTTAACTAATAATTTTTAATTATATAATTTACATTTAATTTTTCTAAGAGTATTTGGCATTTTAAAGTATTTTTATAATCTTTATATTTAAAATAAAATATAAATAATTAAATAATAACATAGTTTCTGAAAATTTTCATAATCATATTTATTGAAGGGGTTAATAAAAGTACAAGGGTTTAATATGAACAAAAATAAAAGTGCGATGATTAAATCTATATAAATAAAAGTAGAGGGGTAAATTGAGAAAAATATAAAAATGCAGGGGACAAAATATGGGTTATCCCTTTTTTTTTTAGTGCCTTCGACAACATAATTCATTTAGCTTTTAGCTACATGTATCATTGTCCAGAAAGAAAGTAAATATATTGTGGGGTAGGTCCAATCCAAGGGAGTGTTAGATGCTCCAAAAGGAGTGTAAATAGCTGGAGTTGATGTACTGGATTAAAAAAAATTGTTAAGCAATATAATTATATGGACTAGGGTATAAGTGTTAATTTTTTTGGCCAAATACCTTATTTCACACCTGAACTTCACCTTGTTGACCTATTGCACACCCTAACTTTCAAATTTTTTGATTACACATATGAACTTTTATTTTATGCCTCTTTCACACATGAATCTAATTTTTTTGGTTCTATTGAACAAGTGAGTTGCCTGCGTGGAAAAGCACTGGAAAATACACGCTTGAAGGTGCATTGGTGATATGCTTTATGTCTGACGTGGAGGTTGGCTGCATTAACTAGCGATCTTCCCCAATTTCCAATCCAGAAGCATTAAAATCAAGCATTCAAAAACAAAAACCAAAATAGGTTTCAATTGAAAAATCTTCTTCTCTACACATCTCTTCTTTCCTATAATATATTTTCTTTTTTTTAATTCTTATTTTGGTTGTCGATTATTGTATATTCGAAGACTCTATTTGTGGTGAATGGACGAGGCATAGTTAATTGCTCCAATGTGCCACTGTGGTTTAGTAGCTGCCACAAAGACGTCTTGGACCAACGCTAATCCTGGCCGGTGATTCTTTGGTTGTAGGAACTATGGGGTAAATCAACTTAATTTCTTTGGTGGTTGGTTCTATTTGGGTAATTAGGGTTTTATTTATTTTGGGTAAATTGATTGTTAATAAATGGGGGTTCTGTGACAAAAATTGCAGAAAATTGGAGCATGTAATTACTTCTATTGGTTTAACCCACCTGTTGCGAATCAATCACGACATATTATTCTGGGTTTGTTGAAAAGAGTCAGAGAAATTAAAGTTCAAAGAGATAGAGCTATCACAGTAGAGAAGATGCAAAGGAAGTTTATGTTTGTGTTAATTACGATTATGTTGGTTATGATAGTGGGAAGAAAATGGTGACCAAAAGTTCAGAGTAGCTTTTTAGCTTTTTGATTGTGATTATGTTGGTTATGATAGTGGGAAGAAAGTGGTGACCAAACGTTCAGAGTAGCTTTTTAGCTTTTTAGTTGTGTTAGACGTAGTAATGTGTATGTATGGCTATCTGCAAGAGAAGCTTTTTGGTGTTTGCAGACTATAATGTATTATAACAGCCATTGAATGAAGAAAATTATCAAACCATTATTGCTTAACATTATGTTTCTTTATATATTATATGAATATGATGTTACAATGCCTAAAAAAAACACCTGCTAATCAAAATAAGCTGAATGCTAGAAGTAAAATAAAATGACTTGATAACATTAACATTGTCATAACAATACTTAACATCAAGATTAAACTAATAATTCTAATTCTAATTCTTAACTAAGACAACTTTTTCTTGTCCAAAATAAAGCCATATTACAAAAACCATTATCAAACTTCACTTCCAAAAAGAGGCCTATCCATTAAAACAATTGTTGAACTTAGTTATATGTCTCTTAATTTCTATGAGAATCAGTTTGAGAAGGTGCTATGGAATCACTTTGGGATGGAACATCAGCTGGTGCAACATATTGGGTAGGCCAAACATCATTCCTTGAATTACTTAGAGCAACTTCTTGAGAAGAATGACTTTTACTAAATTGTTTCTAATCTCTTTGTTGTTGAAGTTGCCTAATTGTAACAACAGATTTACCATTCCACCTCAGACTTGGTGGTTTGAATCCTAAGTTCCCTGTGATAGTAGCTGAACTCTTAATGGTTGAAAGTGTGCTAATAACTCTAGCATTTGGCCTACCATACTATTAAAAAAACACAATATTATTATAATATAAAATAACTAAACATTTGCATTCATATAAGTAAATTTTCAATTCATAACTTACATTCTCCACCATGACACCATTGTCAAGTACACATACCCCATGTCCACTAAAATTATGTCGTTTTACTCTAGATAACTCAGTTGAATCAGCAAACCTTTTAGAGCCATTACTATCCTAAGTAAGGCCACTGTCTAATTGTATAGGTGTTATCCTAACTGAACCTCTCCCTCTACCCCTGCCTTTACGATACTAAGCAACACCTCTCCCCCTTCCCCTACCTCTATTTTGAGCTGTCCCTCTACCCCTCCTTTTAACTGTCATATTTTGAAAACATAGAAAACTAATTTGAACATAACACAAACACAGCCATACCAACGTATAAAACAACCATCTATTGATTGCATACAATATTAATACCTAATTTGGAACATCAGAGATTCTCGCATTGGTTGCCGAAGTATTTGAATCATCCTTTGGAGTGCTCACTGTTGTCTATTATGGCATAAAACATATATATGAGCTAAATATATAATTTACAAAATATTTTATAATAATTAACAACTATCTTACCTGATAATGCACATTAACAAATCTTTTAGCATAGTCTACCCTAACATCAAATGTGCTATGAACATTAGGAACAGTTGGAGGCTGACTTGGCTCTTGACTGTTTTGCATTGGCACAACATGACTAGTCTTACTACTTGGCCTTCTACTTGACTCACCCTAAACCAAAAAAAACACTGTCAATATGTCCCATTTTATGATACAAACAGATCATAAAAATCTGTATAAATTTCTTTAATTATAAACATTTATCTCAACTTCTAGTGCACCTCTTCTTGGACAGCCCTGCTTGTTATGCCCTTGAGTGTGGCATTTTGAACATGTCATTTTCACACCTCCCCTTGAAAAATTTCCAAATTTGTGATGCTTCTTTGGTTTATGTTTGTCTCTCATTCTTTGCTTCTTTGGCCTTCCTGGTTTTTTTGTAATCTGAGGGGGTTAAATTGTTGGATAATTGGACTCAGGCCATAAGCTTATTCCTCTTACTAGTTGCATGACTGTGCTATAACATTTTAGGAAACTATTTTTGGTGTACCACTTGCTGATGAATGTATCCAGATTTATTTTCCTGTTAACCATGGCACATATGGCATGGGAACAAGGAACGCCTTTAAGTTCCCAGTACCTACATGTACATGTCTGCTTGTTTAAGTCTACTGTATGTTTGTAATTCCCTTCAACTACCTCAAGTCCATGCTCTCTATTGAACACTATACTGCATTCACATTCCCTTTCTTTATTCTTGTCTAGCTTTTCCTGAATAGTTGGTGCTATTTCAGTGTCCCATCTATCATCAAATTCTCTTATGTCCCTAATGCGTTCCATCACTTTAACTCTTATTTCATCATGCATAGTGTAGATGGTCTTGAATCTTACTTGTAAGATCTAGCCGTTGAACGTTTCTGTCATATTGTTTTCGACTGCATCATACTTGCTTAAAGTGCCAATGAAGGCCCTACACCATTGCTGATGGGGATTAGACAATAAGTCCTCCATAATTCTTGTCCCTAACTTTGACAATTCTGGAAGATTGTCCTTGAATTCTACTTCAAAAGTTGAATAGGCACATTTCTAAAATAGGGCTTTCTTATCTTCTCCCCCCTACTTCTTTCTCCAAGCTGATAGAATGTGTTGAGCACACATTTGATGCTCACATTCTGGAAGAACTTCATTAACTGCACCCATTAATCCCTTCAAAACACATAAAAAACAAATTGCATATTAATAACACCTTAATTATATATATATATAGATGATACAAACAAATTTAAACAAGTTTAGCCTAACCTTTTGCATGTCAGTCACTATGACCAATTTCGACCCATCTTGTAATTCTAAATCTTCTTTTAACACTTCAATAAACCATTTCTAGGTTCTGGTGTTTTCAATTTCAACGACGGCCCAAGCAATTGGGAACATTTGATTATTGGCATCTTTAGACACAGCTGCCAAAAGTTGTCCCTGTGTTGCTCCTTTGAGAAAACAACCATCTAAGCCGAGAACTTTCCTACACCCTTGCTTAAATCCCACTTTTAATGCATTGAAACAAACATAGAAGCATCTAAAAATCTATTGACCTGGTTCTGAACCTCTCTCACACTTAACAAAACCAGGGTTTGACCTTTTTATTTCATCAACATAGTCATGCAACTTAGCGAATTCTATTCTAGGATCTCCTATTGCAGCTGCTAACACTTTATTTTTAGCTCTTCTACAGACAGTTTTCCCCACATAAATATGCAAATCACTTTTTACCAAATCAGCCAACTCTCTTAGCTTTATGCCTAGTTGAGATAGAATTTTATCTTTGTAATATGTAGCAATATAGTTACTATTACAATGCACAGTCTTATTACACCTACAATAATTATGCCTAGGGTCATATGTTTTGATTATGAAATTCTGTGTTTTCCTCTCTATTGAAGCATACAAATTCCATGGATAAGTTGGTTCCCTACATTGTGCCCTAACCTTATCTGGTTGGTTGGGTCTCAAGATTAACTTGATCCCTTTAGCAACGACATACTTATAAACATCATCTCGAAATTGCTTAACATTAACAAATATCATACCTAATTCCCAAGTAGGCAGAGCTGTTGAAGGATCATACCGAGGTGCTTGCGATGGTCTTCTTTGTGCCTGATCTACATCTTCATCATCAGACATAGTTGCATCACTTCCATGCTCTGCACTATCATACACTGGTTCATCACCTGCTACTCTGCTTTCATTACTTCTTCTCCCAACATATTCATATCCTGCATCAACACCTGTTTGCCTTAAGTGAATTTCCTCAACAGGTCGAGCACTTGCATTTATAGAGGCATTTCTCCTTAAATTTCTATCTTCCTCTCTTACTGCTCTAAGTTATTCATCAGCATTAGAACCGTGGTCTTTTTCAATCTGACTTAACTCTTCAATATCATCCTCACTGCCCTCACTTCCCACATTGCACTCACTGCCCTCACTTCCCATATTTCACTCACTGCCCTTACCATCCTCATCAAATTTAAAGCTGGTCTGGCTATCTACCTCTACATCTGAGTTTGCAAACTCACCAACCTTTGTATTTGGCACTTCCTCCACTTCAATGTTACTAGGGTCTAGGTACACTAATAACATGACGGATATAAAAGTCCTCCTCATCCCGATCCTTGAAATCCTTAGATACCTTTAGAATAAGTGCATCTGAGTTAATTAATATGAACTTAGACCCACATATTGGCTTATAATAAACACCATCAGCTTCTGTATATCCAAAATACCTAACATACCATAATAGCTTAGGTATGCTTAACTTATCATAGTCCATGGTTTTAACTGTGACAACTCCACCCATATATTTTAACCTTGGTTCTCTCACAAATGAACCCCCATGATGCCACTTGACCTGGATGTACCTCTCAACCATCCTTCAGCAAAATATTCCTATATCATGATCTACTAAACAAGTAAAAAAAGGGCAAAGCGTTTGATAGTAACAAGACAAACACCATGGACCACATGCAAATAAAAAAAAAAGTAAACACAAAAGCCAAAGACTTTATAGTCTTTACTACAACAACCATTCGATATACACCCTTTTTTTGCTCTCAAATAACAAAAAAACCAAGCACAAGACAATGAAAATCTGTCACTCACCAAGTCTTGAAACTTACCTGTATTTCCTTTTTCAGTTGCGATTCAACAACAACAACAATGACAAACTTTGGCTCTTCTTTTTAATGGACGAATCACCATAAGAGAGTATTTTCAAAGGACGATGCTAGGCGGAATGGCATTTTCGTAAGATTCTTTAGCTCTGCTGATCTTGGTTAGGGAGATTCGAGCTGTAGAATTTTTAAGGTTTTGTTAGATTAGGGATTTAGATGTTATGAAATTAGGGATTTCAATTAGGGATTTTATTATTTATTTACTTTTGGTAAATTTTGGTAAAAAAGTTAACAAATAGGTTAAGTTATTGTCTGACATGAGATTCCACGTGGTTTCTTTTTATACACATCAGATCGCATTTTTCACACGCGCTCACTTGTGGTTTCTGATGTGTGAAAGAGGTACAAAATAAAAGTTCATATGTGTAATCAAAAAATTTGAAAGTTGGGGTGTGCAATAGGTTAATAGGATGAAGTTCAGTTGTAAAATAAGGTATTTGGCCAATTTTTTTTCGAAATTTTCTAAGTAAGATAAAATAAAATTATGTTAATTAACTTTCTAATCATATAAATGTGTATAGGCCATCTTGTATGTCAAAAAAAAAAAACAAAAAAACAAAAAAAGTGTAGGCCATCTTGTAAATGTAATTAAGTAATACACCCCTAGTTTTCTAATTTTTATGTTTTTCCCCCCGCCCCCTCTCGTTTACTTGGGCTTTGGACCTTTAAATACCCTCATCAAATCCTTTTCCAAATTTTTTCTTTGATTTTTCTCTCTGCTTCAAAATTTTCCCAGAAAAATAAAAACTCTCTCGTAGTTTTCTTGGATTCTTGATCTGGGTACCTCTCAGATTTCAAAAAATGGGTAAAAATCAAGCTTACAAAGCTATGCAGAGAGCGAGAGTTGGCTCCAGCTCTGCTGGCCCTGAAGAGATCGAAGATGGCATGGTTTGTACCCTTTCATACTATTCCCTGTCACCCAATGCTTCCATTTTACGTTTTTTGTTTCAGTTTTGCGTCTGTGATTTTTCTTTGTTTATAATTTTTGTGTTTTTGGTGCTAAATTTTTTGCTGTTTGCAATTTTCTTTAGCTTCCTTTGCTTAGTGTTTGCAGTTGATTAATTTGTCTTTGTTAATTGGTGGCTGTTGTGTAAAATTGAATGTTTATGGCATCTTTTTTTATCTGCTTGTTTTATAAACATTTAAATTCTGTTCCTAAATTTTTATAGCTTGAAAGTTGATGGTAGGTTAAATAATAAAATTGTTAGTATGGTATCTGTGGTATACTCCCACAAAATTGGAGTTTTTATTTTTATTTTTATTTTTTAATTCTTACAGTCAGAAATCTGAGTTTTTAAGCTTCTATGCAGTTAATGAATCCATTTAATTTTTTACTTTTGGGAATTGATTAGTATTGGCTTTGAATGGTTAAGGGCACATTAATATTGGCTCTTTGAAAATTATTCTATCCTTCTGTTGATTCTGTGGAATAACTAGGGGTTGGGTTAGTTTTGTTTATTTCTCATTTTGTATATTCTCTCTCTCTCTCTCTCTCTATATATATATATATATATATATATATATATTCATTTAATACCTGTCGAAATTTATTTCACTATGTATTTGGGCATAAAACTTTGCTTGCTATATGGTCTCATGAATTCATAGGTTTATGGCTTTTGTATCATGCTCTACAAGGTATATAGGAAAGAAAAATAATCAAATTTGGAAAGCATGTTGGCCATGAGAAACATAGGGAGGCTTTCCATGTTGCAGTGCTTGATTTTGTTACAAATATCTTTGGTACTTCTTGACAAAATTGTCTCTCAGTACCATTTGACTGTGTAATGTTATGAGATGTAGAGCAGCTGCCATGTTTTAAATTTCTGTTTTTGTTTGAATTAGCAAATTGTAAATGTAGTTCTCCAGGGTGGGAAGTCAACAAATGCCATAGGCCTTAACTTGAGTAATCCAGTCAGACCAATTGCAATGCTAATGGTTTCTTAAGCATTCAAGTATAATACCTCATTCGAGTGTACTTGATCACCTAAGTTCTTTAGACTATGTGAAGAGTAAGTAGGAGATTGGTTTCTTCGCTTCCAGGCTAGTAAATGGACTATTTACTTTTCTATAAAGCTTATGATGTAATAGTTATCAAGACTCAAATGTTTCAATTGACAGATGTACACTGATGTGGATGTTTCCTTAACAAAAACTGTTAAGACATGTATGATAGCCTGTAGCTCAGGAAATTTTATAACTATTTTGATCATTACTTTTCTTGATGTGAATGATAAGGTGGAAAATTTCATAGAATTTTAGAGGATAAATTGGTTAATAATAAGCAGCAGTTTTTTGTTTTTCCCCTTTCTTCTTGTTCTCTTTCTCTTTAGGTAGAAAATTAAGAAAATTTCTCCTGCTTAGGATTATAAAAATATGAATGGATAATCTAGAGTAGTTTTGGTATTTTGGATTGATCATCTTTTCTCTTTTTCTCCCTTATTTTTTTAAAATCATTTTGTTTTGTGTTTTACTGGAACATTTCTGATGAGGAGAGTCGCAGGTGGATGGTTCTTTTCATTCACCAGCTTGGCATGCTGCTCGTTTGGCCAGCCTTAACACTTCTCACACAGTCACATGGGAAGAGTTTAAAAGGAAGCAAAAGGTACGCTTTATTGTATTATTTCTGCTTTTCATTGTGTATTTTTAAAATAAAGCTGTGCATCTATTTGTATATCAATTCAATTTCAAGTGGGATGGATTAATTCTGTCTAAGTCTTGAATTCTTTGTCATGGCACTGAAAAAGGGGAAAGATGGGAGATCTTGAAATTTGTTACATAGTGCTATCTCAAACACTAATAACTTGTGACATTTTAATGACAGAAATAAAATGCATGAACAACCCGATGTTGCATTTTAGATTCTTTCCAGCAAATTCTAAATCAGGAAATCAGACTGACCTTTTCTGAAAAATATTATACTTAATAATTATTTTGTAAAAGAATGAGAACATTGTAAATCCACAAAGATTGGCCCCTTTTAATATTATAATGATGTACAGGATGTATAGATGTATATAGATAGATATGCTTGTAAATTGTAGATACACAGCTGTACTCACTCATGTGTCAGTAGAAGGCTGTTGAGAACAGAACTAGCTAAAATGTTGCTCAATTATAATACTGCTTTAGTGATTTTACCGTCCTGCTTCTGTCAAAGCATGCACAACCTACTGAACGTGTGATTTTACCATCCTGCTTCTTTCAAAGCATGCACAACCTACTTAACGTGCTAACTCATATGCTTATTTAACAAAAAAAATTCACATAGGATGGCCAAGGCGATGAGATATTCCATTATTACTAGCCATATTACCATGTGCATTTCATATGATAATTGTGCTTTTTAGAATATGAATATTTATGCAAATCTTGATGATATGTTTTTTTTGTTATTATTTTTGTTTATCTGATTTTATGTGGTAACTGTTATCATGATGTTGACAACCATTAAGATCAAACTGTTCCTAGAAAATTTTTTAAAATATAAATTTTGTTCATGCTTGAATATGATTTAATGTGAGCAGTAAAGATATTTGAACAAAATACTAGCTACTTAAGTTTTCATTTTTAATATTTTATGCGCATTAAAATTTCTCTGAATTCAAGTTTGAAATTATATATGGGCATAATTTTCATTTATAAAATATCATAGATTTGGAAATTATAGACTATATGTGTTAGTATCTCAAATATGTTCAGGTATTCTAATCCTAATGAATATCTTCCTTTGAGTATATTCTGCATTAGTTTTACTTTGTCGTATATGCATGAGATAAAACTGCATTTATCCTTATCTATGCACAATAGACAGATAGAAAGTTTTTTTTTTTTTTACAGTTTCTTCTTTCTAAAGTAAATTTTAATATTGAAGTTGTTAAAAAATCTCATGAAGTACAATTAATAAGAATGTATAAATTGCTGTAATTGGCATTTTATTAGTTTCGTCTTAAACATCATGTGGAGTGGTGGATCAACTTGTGACATGATGCAATTAAGACTTTGAAATGATCAATGATCAAGGGAAGCTCGAAAGCTCTCATTGTCAGTTTAGGGTAGTGTGTTTGCACAATGAATCCAGTGTTGGCATTCCTTCTGAGAAAGCTGGCTTGCTATATAGTTGGATTTTCATCGTATTTATCATTGAGAAGCTATCGTTGCTTTTGTAACATTAGGAGGTTTCCAAAATTCAAATGGACTCAGGTAGATTTTCACCATGCACTATTTGAAATTTGTGCTCTTAAATAAATAGTAACAAAACTCATCATGTTGCACTGCTGGGGTTGTAGATGATAGGGTGGCTTAGGCTTGAACCTGTATTATAACTATGCACTGGTTAAGCAAAATAAAAAAGGAAAAAAAAGGGAAAAGAAAAAAATATGAAGAAAAAAAATGGCAGTGACCTGCAGATAAATACTTTGAATTTGGCAATCATTTGAAATTTATTTGACTTTTTGATGGAAATCATAATAGCATTTGAACAGGAACCATAGAAAAATTTACGAATTTTATACCGGAGATTGTTTGTGTTTTTTTTTTAAATGAGATATTTATTTATGTCTTTTGTTAGGTGCATAGGTCTACAGATATTTGGAGAAGACAGTTTTGATTATATGAATTAAGAGATTTGGTTGAGTATTGTGATTTCTTTTAATCATATTTTCTCCTTCTTGGCTTTCCTGTTTTCTTCATAGTGTCTCTATGCCTATGGTCCTAAATTCCTGAAATCAGAAGTCAGAAATCAGGAATGCCGTCATTATTTTTACTTGAATTCATGGTGAAGAATGGCCTTCAATGTATTTAGTGGTTATACTTAAAATTGAAGACTCAAGTTATGTTGTGATATTTTACAGGCAGTAATGAACTTTACATGTATTTGTAGCATGGTAAAACCCTACTTGAATGTTCACCTTCACTAGTTCATGTTTAAACCTGAGATTTTTCAATGCATGCTTGATAACATATTCCCAATTTCTGATGTAAATTACCAAGTAATATATTACGTTGTTTCCCAGTTATGGTGCTATGAAAGTGGACTCTTGGGAGTGGGGAACATTATTATGATCCATGCAATAATATATTGCTTGCATATTTCTTCCTCTACTTGATGTATTAGGAAGATGAAATTAAAAGGGGGGAACTGGAAGCTGATACAGATAGAATGATGAGAGAGTACAGAGCTCAACTTGATGCTGAAAGGGCCCGGAAACTCGCTCATGGAAGGAACCACTCTAGTAGCAAGTCTAATCATAAGAAAGGTATGTGTAAAATCCTCATTTAGTGGAACTGTTACTCTATTTTGATAATAAGGACCACCACTTCTTGGCCCTTCTGAATGGGATGTGTCCTTGCAGATAGAAAGGAAAAAGATTCAAAGAAGCGTAGCAGCAGAAAGAGAAAGGTGCCTGAATTATTTGCGACTTTTGGAAGTGTGATTTTAGAATTCGCATTTGATATATGACTGAAAATTATGATGCTGAACCTGACATTGAGTGATTTCTAATTATTGATAATTATATATATGTCAATCATTAAGTAATCTAGATTCTCTACTCTGCTATGAGATTACAACAAATTATGTAATTTGCTGATAAAAAGTTGATGCTGCTGAAGAAATGGTCTGCTTTTGCTTGTGATATTTAGGTGAATATCTACTTTCCAAAGATATTTTAGTTCAAGGGATTTATTAAAGCTCAACATCTGTAATCTCATTCCTCACACGGAATATTTCCCAGCTTATAATTATAGCAACTGGGAAGAGGTCTCAACTGCTGTGAGCCTTGCATTGTTTGGATTGCATATAACCTACTGAAATCTTGGATGGCATAATGTGTTCAAGATATTTTTTTTTGCCTTTTTCTTTCTAGATATTCAAAGAGGATAGTCTTCAAACTTTAAAAGTAAATTGAGAGCTTCTATCCATTGACACATCACTTGTTTTGAAATTGGGTTATAAAATGTCACTAAGTATTGCTCCCAATTGCACTTCATTTTCAAGTGTTGGTAAACCATTCTCGGGCAAGGTTAGGTCAACAATGCCATGGTTTTATTTTCTTGTTCTTGTTTTGTTACTTTAGTTGGATTGAGTATATTAATTCCTATTCCAATGCATGAGGCATAATTTGCTGCTTGTTTCTTTCCTGTTTCTTTTCTTTGTGTTCTTTTGTTGCTTAAGTTGGATTGAGCATATTCATTCCTTGATCTTTATTCATGGAATATGACTATTGCTTGCCTCTTGTCCCACTTTCAAAACTGTTATATTTAGTTTAGATTTGTAATCTCATGTAAGGTATTTGAGAATATACGTTGATACTTATTCCACAACTAAAATATCTACTGAATGAAGGATTAAGTGTAAGTGTGCATCAAAATTGATATATATGGCTTAGGCACCTAGTCTCCGGTTTCCCAGAATGTTAAAATCCTAGTCTTTAGCCTTCTCAGCTATGTCAGTCATTTTCACATGCATAAAAGCTCACCTTTCTCATCTAATGTTACCACTGCAGCATTCAAGACGAAGATCTTCAGATTCTAGCTCGTCAAGTTCGTCCTCAGATTCTTCAAGTAGCGATGAGGAGGAAAGAGAATCCAGAAGATCAAAGTCGAAATCTAAGAAAAGAAAGAAGGAAAAGAAGCACAGGTCAAGATCCAAGCACTCTGGCAGTGATGATGAAGAGGCCGATGGTCCTGTGCCCCTCTCAAAGTTCTTCGGGAGTGTGAAGTGCTGATGCCTATGTTGCATATTTCATACAGATCTCTTCCTAGCTAAAGCAGGAACAAATTCAATGGCCTTAATTCTCAAGTCTTTTGGCCAGAGTCCGAGTGATTTGCTTTTAGCAAAGTTGAGCAATTATTTCCTTTGAAATCTACTGAGCTTGTAATGATATTATTTTACCTCCATATTTTTCCTACTTGAAATTTACTTCCTGTTGGAGAAATAGGCTGCAGCCTTTGCAACAAGGCATAGGATAGCTCAAGACTTGAGCCAAGCCAAACAAATTATGGTGCATGTAATAGAGGATAAATTGATGAGTAGTCCGCTGTATAATTCTTAGATAGAATTGGATTTGTAAGAACAGCAATAATATAATTACCCTTACTCTTAAAATTTTGAGAATTGGTTGTACACTCATTATATTTGATTAATTAATTGTTCAATTGGTTAACCTCTCTCTTTCTCTCTCTCTTTTTTTTTTTATAAATGCAATGCTATGGTTTTCAAACCAAAAAAAGAGAGATTTTTTTCCCAATAAAAAGTAATAGTAAGTTAATTTCCTTTAAACCTCTAACAGTAAAAGTTAGAAAAGGATTATGCTGAAAAGTCATTAAATCCCAAATTTGACAATTGTAATATTTGAGTATTCATCATAAAAATTAATGTATAATACTATTTATTTGTGCTATAATTGAATTTTTTGGCTAAAATATACTAAGGCTATTAAACTAATGGTTCATTTGATTCAATCAAATTTTAAAGCCCAAAAACATGTGAGAAAGCCCGTCCATCTTGTAGAAAGTTTTGGAGATAGAGACAAAATTTATTATGGGAATTTATTTCTTCAAACATGGATGACCTTTGAAATGAAAAATTACTTGGAGAAGTAAACTAAGGTGAAAGTTACAGTTCTCAAAATGTCTTAGGAAAGAAAAAATATTGAAAGATTATGGATCAATATGTGCATTGATGAAGAAGAAGATTCCAGATGAGCCTTGGAGAAAAAGGTCAAGGAGTTGAGGAGTTACACCAATTTATTCTTGCAGAAGCAGAAGAAACTTTTGAGCTGATAGAGAATTAAATGAGAGAAGTAGCTGCAAGTAAAGGAAGCCTATAAAAGTAGAAGAACACAACATCTACATCATCTACACCAATCTAAATCTATTACATCTATAAATTTAGAATTATTAGCCGATCATTTTCTTTAGTTTATCAGCATTGTCTACTTTAATTTTGTACTAAGCTATCAAACCAATGTAATTTCTCTTTATTTACTCAAATAGTCTCTTTATTTGCAAATTAATTTCCATCTCTGAAATCCAAGCAAATTGTGGTAAAGGAATTTGGAAATCCACAAACGTATGAAAGAAATTAGGTCATTTTTGAGGACTTGCTCCTCTGGCACGATTGCAATTTCTCTAAAATAAAAAAATAGCCAAACACTATTAAAAATCCTATTTTTAAAAAACTTAAAAATAAAATATTTATGTAGTTTTTAGTATTATTTTTTTAATTAAAACATTATTATAGATATCCCAATATTACTCAAATTCTTAAAGTATTTATACACTACATATTTTTTTACTTTAAATCCCTCAAACATTTTTCCTAAATAATTATTTTTGTTAAAAAATTAAAAAATTACAATATTATTTTTAACTTATTATACATACTGCAATAATAAATCTAAAAAGAATCCTATTATAATTAAAAAATTATAGCAATAAAAATTAAAGCAAATAAATTAATGTGATATATTTTATTTTTAATTTATTTAGTTATTATTTTATTTAAATTATTTAATTAATTATTTTATTTTACAATCCACACATTGAGCGGATTCACAACTAGTTCCTAATTAATTTAAAAACCTTACTGAATTTTTTATTTTTCTTAATCCTTACAGAACTAGGTTTTAGACTCCACTCTTTTGCTTGCTACTTAAGCATATCTATGATATTTTACTCCACTCTATATAAACACTTACATAACCTATCTTTGGTTCCTATTTTTCATTACCTCTCCAGCAATCTTTCAATAGCTTTTGCTATGGATATGGGTACTGCCACCCACTGTGCCAGGGACGGGTTCAGATCAATGTGCAGGTCCGCTGTTGCTTCTTCAGATGATATTAACAACACTGATGATAACTGTTCTGTTTCTACACAATTTCATTATAACGAGATGATTGATGATGATGATAATGATGGTGAATCTAATGCTACCGAAGATTATTATAATCGTGATTGTGATGATGATGGTGATTTTGCTGCTAAAGCTTATTATAATTATGGTGTTAACAAGATTGATGATGAAGAAGTAGTTTCTACTCCTGACGATCTTATTCACATTCTTCCACAAAGTTGGCCAAGGAATACTAAACGGAAGAGGGCATCAACAAATTCGTTGAAGAATTTGAGCAATAATGAAATTCTTGAAAAGATTCACAAGGAAGTCTTGCTCCAGTTTGTGAATCTTGAAGAAGCTCCAATGGATCAAGAACGCACAATAATTTTTGACAGGATTAAAAGCCTTCTCCTCCAGCAATCTTGTATCTTACTGAAATATATTGGTGTTAGTATTGATGAAACGCACTTGTTGAATATTTTACGACTCGAATCTCAGGATCTTCATGTTAATAAGCGCGAAAGCTTACATCAGCCTGAGAAAGTTGATGAATCTGTGGTATCTTCAATTTTACAGGATAACGGTACTACCAATGTTCCCAACAGTACCAATACCTTAAGCCCTGATTCAGATGAGCCTGTGGAGAGGAATGACGCGGGGACGAAACTCAAGGTCATGTCAGGATTAATTGATTCTTCAAAGGATAAAAACTATTATGCTGATGAACCTGTCCTATCTACAATTTTGCAGGATAACAATGCTACCAATACTACCAAAAGTACAAGTACCTTAAACCCTGGTTCGGATGAGCCTTTGGAGAGGAACGATACAGCAATAAACCTCAAGATCATGTCGGGGTTGATTGATTCTTCAAAGGGTAACAACTATTATGCTGATGAATCTGTCCTACCCACAATTTTACAGGATAACAGTACTACCAATACTCTCAACAGTACCAATACTTTAAACCATGATTCAAATGAGCCTATGAAGAGGAACAATACAAAGATCAAGCTCAAGATCAAGCCAAGATTGGTTGATTCTTCAGAGGGCAACATCCATTACAAATGTAAAGAGTGCAAGCAGATTTTCACCGACTTTCGAGCTCTTGGTGGACATATGACTTCTCATAACAGGAAGAACATGTCTGAATCGGAAGATGTAAAGCATAGTTATGAATGCAAGGAATGCAATGAGGTTTTTGACGATTTTCGAGCTCTTGGTGGGCATAAGGCTTCACATAACAGAAAGAAGAGAACATATGAAGCTGCATTTGCTGGTGGAGAATGCACAAGCACAGAATCAGGTGATTGCGGAAGAGAAAAGCGATTTGCATGTAATATTTGTCCAAGAACATTTTCAACTGGGCAGGCACTTGGAGGTCACAAAACCTTTCACCGAAAGATTGCTGAGAGTTCAGGCAGAATTGAGGCTATTTGCTCTGCCCAAGTGACATGTTCTGCACAAGATCCTGTTTCTGAATTTGATCTGAATGTTGCTCCTGAAGATGATGGATCATGGGATTATTGGTAATCCTTTTGAATTTTTTTTTTTTGTTGAATCGAATTATTAGAAATTTTTATTCTGCTTATAGACATGTGTAGTTTTTTTTTTCATTATTAGTAAATGAATCTCTACATTAGAAAATGATAAAAAGATGGTGCTTGTCATGCTGTTTGAACCAATCTTAGCATATTTTCTATTTTATTTTTATCTAGAATTAAAACAAAAAAGACTAAAAAATTGAATTCTAATAAGTATAAATATTAAATCTAAAAATTTATTATAACTCATAGAATTAATAAATATTATATAAAAAACATATCTCAATTTTAAAGATTTTGACTCATTCACCTCACGATATTTTTATTTATTTTAAAAATTATTAAAGGTTGACTCTACCATTCTAATTTTGTTGAAATGAATAGTATTCAATATTTATTAAATTCTTATTAATTCATACAATATTATAAGCACGTAAAATTTTTCAATAACTAATTTAAAGTGGCTTAAAATGACTTTATATATTACAATTCGAATATGATATGTTGCTTTAAGCGAGAATAATCCATTTACAATATTTAAGGGGTCGTTTGACTTATGCTGTGAAATCGGAATGAAGTAGAATTGAAAATGGAATGAAAATTTTAATAAAATGTTTGATTTACAAGAAAATAGGAATTAAAATTAATCTTATTTATATATAAAAATATATAAAATAATAATTATTATAAATTTATATATTTTATTTCATTACTTCAAAAAAAATACTAAATTTCATAAATTTCAATAATATATGACAATATTTAGAATTTTGATTAATTTATAATTAATTTGACTTGATTTTATAGGAATGAAAAATCAATCCTTACCCATACAAGGGGATAATACATTTCCATTCTCATTCCCATCTAAAATTTTAATGAACTAAACACTAATCATCGAAATCACTAATTCTAATTTCCACTTTTATTTTTCATAAAACAAACTACCCTAATTTTAATGCTATATACTGTATAAGAATTTACAAGAGAGGTTTAGCCTAAAAAAATTGCCATTAAAATATATATCCTGCAAAATAGGAAAAAAGAAGTTTAATGGTCATATGGGAGCGATTGACAAGCCTATAAAGAAGAAGAAAATAAAGTACAAGAAGCTGTCTGAATTGACTGATTACACCCACAAGGATTCTTGCAAGATGAACAGTAACAAGTATAATGTTGATGATGTTGATAACGATGATGATTCAACAATTGCACATGTCGACCTTGAACAAACACGTTGGCCCAAGACTCCTCTCGGAAGGAAAGAACTGTTTGTTTAAAAACTGCTGGCAAGAGTTTTTTCTCCTAATCAAATACGTGCAGCAATTGACAACTTATTCAAGTAGCAATTTAAGTTGCTAAAAGATGGAGCTCAAGAAATATCTGAATTTTCTTCTTCTTCCTATGCTGAAATCATTAAAACAACTACCGAATTCCGTGCCTCGCAATCGGTTGTTTCGGTTGTTTCTACTTCTGAGATCGTATTCACTTTCTTCCGCAAAGTTGGCAAAGAGTACTAAACGGACATGTTCTTTAAATGATTCAGAAGAATGTCTTTCCACAATTTTATGATTCTTGATGAAGCTAAGATGAAATCAGGCTTGCACTATAAAGAATGCACAACAATCTTTGACAGATTAAAAGCCTTTTTCTCCAATCTTCTCCTGAAGCCTATTGGTGTTCATATTGATGAATTCCAACTTATTCATATTGATGATTTCCAATTTGTTGAAAGTTTATCAAGATGGTATGAAGACAATTGAGCAAGAATCTCAGGATCTTAACGCTAATAAGCCTGTAAGCGTACATCTACATGAGAATGCTGATGAATTGGTCGTATCTACAATTTTGCAGGAAAAGAAAAGTGCTGATCAGTGCAGTACTACAAACATTCCCAACATTATCAATACCTTAAACCCAAGTGAGGCTATTAGCTCTGCTCGAGTGACATTATTCTGTACAAGATCCATGTTCTATTCGTTAAATTACTATCTTAAAATATAATATTAAGACAATAACGTATAAAACTTCATAGAATTAATCACCCTTATTGGTACTTGTTTAGACTTTGAACAATGCTAAAAAATATTTTAATTAATCCAATTTTATTCAAATAGAACTATAAAAATGGTACCTCTTTAACTAATCCAAGAGTAGTGGTAAATATATAGCTTGAATAGGAAGAAATAGTGCGTGTGAGCTAATCCCAATAGTTTTTAGTGTTACAATCCTAATTTCGGTTAAAAAAAGTTCTAAAAAAATATAATCCTAATTTCACTTAAAAAAAGTTCTAAAAAAATATAATCCTAATTTCAGTTAAAAAAAGTTCTTAAAAAAAATACAATACTATATGAGAAAAAAATGGCATTAAAATATATATCCTACAAAATAGCGAAAAAGAATAGGAAAAGTCTTTAAAATTAAATTAAATGTAACATATAAATTCAAAAAAAGTAAAATTAAATTAAATGTAAGATATAAATTTTAAAAAATTAAATCCTTATGGTATTAGGACTAGAAAATCACCACAAAATAAATTAAAAAAATTAAAATTAAATTAAATTTAACATATAAATTCAAATATATATATATATATATATATATATATATATATAAATATACCACTACAAAAATTTCTCCTAATCCTTATAGGAGTAGGACTAGAAGTAAGTCGGCGGCTCCTTATAAAACAACTCTTTTGCTTGCTAACTAAGCATACTTATCTACTCCGCTTTCTTCTATATAAACACTCAAGCAATCATCTTCTGCACCCTATAATATACTCCATACCCACAAGATGGATTTATCTCCTGTTTCCACTGAAGATTATTATAATACTGTTAGTTATGGTGATTGTTGTGATACTGGGACGAATCTTGATGATTTTGATTCAACAACTGCTCCTGTAAACCTTGAACAGTGGCCCGGTTTTACTAAGAAGCAGAGAACGGGTTGGTTAAAAACTGAAGGGAAGAGCTTTTCTCCTGATCAAATCCATGCAACAATTAACAGCTTGCTCAGGTCGCAGCGTAAGTTGTTTCGTGATGAAACTTGCGGAAAATCTGACTGTTATGGTGAAATTATTAGAACGATTGAAGAACTCCGCGCCTTGCAATCGGCCCTTGTTGGTGATGGTGATCTGTCGAAAACTAGAATTTTACAAGAGATTCTTAGCATGAAGAAAGAAGAAAATATGGCAAAAGAGATGGAGTATAATAATAATCCATCTTACAACATCGACAATAGTTTGGATACTGATTCAGATTCTGAATGGGGTCGTACTCATATGAAGAAGAAAAGGAGGACCAGTGATTATATTCGCATGTCTAACAAGCAAACTGACAACACTGTGTTCAAGTTTAAGAACATGTCAGAACTGATTGAATCGAAGCGCAGTCTTTATAAATGTAAAGAATGCAAGCAGATTTTCAATGATTTTCGAGCTCTAGGTGGGCATATGGCTTCCCACAATAGGATGCTAAGAAACATGTCGGATGATAAGACTCACTATGACTGTCCAATATGCAAAGAGGTGTTCGATGATTTTCGAGCTCTTGGCGGGCATATAGCTTCGCATAACAGAAAGAAGAAAGCAGCAGAACAAGCTAATGGAATGGTCAACACCGGTGATTCCACCAGAGATCATGAGAAGAAGCAGAAGAGTTATGTATGTGACATTTGCTGGAAGCAATTTTCATCTGGGCAGGCTCTTGGTGGCCATAAAACTTATCACCGAAAACTAAAGAACAATTCTGTACTTGCTGACAACAACAATTCTGAAGTTCAGAGCGGTTCTGGAGAAGTGACAAGTTGTTCACAGAATCCAAGATTTGAAATTGATTTGAATGCAACCCCAGATGAGGATTGTTAGGGGGTTTGATCCGTTGCTAGTCAAAGTTTGTCTTTTCTTTTTGTTAATTTGTTACCATTGTTTTGTTTTCCCAGTAGAAGTAATAGTTAATGGGAGGGGGCCGCAAGGTGCGGCCTTTTGGGGGCAATAGCCCCCAATGTTAATGGAAATTTATTTTCTTTCAAATTTTTATTTTTTAACAATTAAATAAAATAATGGAATCTAAAATTTAAAATGAATTGGATGAATATGTTGTACCATGATTTAAACATTTATAATTTATAAAAAATTTATTTATTAAAATGTTACTCGCAATGTACTGTTCAAATTGATAGCAGTCACATTTATCATTTCCCTTGTTAATTTTAGCAAAATCCTTTGCTTCTTAATCAATGGAAAGTTGTCAATAGGAGATATCCTCAAATTATTGTATGGAGTGGTATCAGTAGACTTGTATCAGCAAGAGTGGTGTATGGATTGGAGTGTACTTGAAGGATACTAACTCCTAATATAATTTTAAATAATTTTTTTAAAAATAAAAGTGTTATGTATTGATGTGTGTAATTTCTACATATATTTTGAGTTGATTTTTAATAAATTTTGAATAAGTTGTTAGCTTAGTTTGGGTAGGATTTAAGTTAAATAGGAATTATTTAAGCTTTGGTGTTATTAATTATGATTTTATTATTTTTAGTTTAATTCTAGTTAAATTAGGAGATTTGTTTAAGTGCCTAATTAGTTTTTCCCTCTTTTGTTGGAAATTTCATTAAAGGAGTTCAAAAGTCAAAGGATTGATCCACATCATGTTGACACAGCCATGTTAAAGTGGTGTTTGCTATTGGATTTTGAATGATGCTCAACACCATTTCCACACCACTATGTGTCTATCCCATGTGCATTGCTGCCCATTTGAAGATTGATGAAGACATCGCGACATGGCTTTAATACCGAGGGTGTGCGATATGTGTTATTGCTATGCTGAAATGGTGTACAATCAGTGCTGCCATTCGGAATCTTAACCTGAAGATTTGCACACCCACGTTGAAGTGGTGTCAACCACAGAAAAGTTTCATGTTTCAAGAAGGACTCGAGAATTCAAGGGCAGAGAGGTTTTCATTAGTTTCTTATAAAAAGGGATCATTGAGAAGGTCCAAGGGGAATTCATTCTACATTCTCGAAGTCACAAACAAGAGCCAAAGGAAGAGTAAAGGAGACTCATTGAAGATTCAAATAGTTTTATTTTATTTTATTTTCTTCTTTATCTATAATTCTTAATTATGTTTGTGTTCTTCGCCACAATTATGCATGGCTAAAACTCCTTTTAGGGTTTAGGTTAGGGGTAGCTATTCTATGATGAGATTGAACATAATTTTTTATATTTAATTTAATTTTCAGTTAATTCTATGAGTTGCACTTAATGTCTTGTTATCATTTCAGGCCTGTTTGATTGTATGTTTATAGGTAAATTAACCAACGAGAGTTAGGAGAGTTTATCAGCTTAAGACTCATAGGACTTAGACCACTTGACCACGAGAGTAGGGGAGCTCTTCGGGGAACTATGACAGTAGGCAGGGTCTACGGTGGTAAATTAATTGTTAAGGAACTTAATGAGTTAAGATTAATTTCTCAATCATGAGAGTAGGTTGAACTTTAGTCTTAACATGATTAATTGAACTCGAGAGAGTCTTTAGGTATTTTAAAACAATTACCCTTAACTGAAATCAATGTTTTGTTAGTTAAAGTGTTCATGATCGGATTGGAATAGTGAAACTAAACCTAGGCTCTAAGCTTTTAATCATTTGATTTTTAATTTAATTTAGATTGCTATTTTTATTTAATTTGTATTTCACTTTTATTCAATTTGCTAGCTGAGATCATAAGTAAAAATATTGGTACTCAATATACAATCCTTATGGGAATGATAACTCTTTATACTGCAATTCATGATCCGTGCACTTACGGGTTTTGAACGCAATAAGTTTTTGGTGCTGTTGTCGGAGATTGCCAATATTAATATTAATTTAATTTTTATTTCTCTTAGACTAGCATTTTATTTTATTTTATTTTCTTTGTAATATTGATAAGTAATTTGTCATGGATAATGGTAGATTTTCTTATCATTTTTTTGAGGTCTAATGCATGTGATCCTGTATATAATGTAGAATATATGCTATTTAATTATTTTCCATCTTCTTTTCAGGTTTGTAATTGGTTTGGAGAGAACCACAATACGGCGTATTGCCCATATTATTCATATTCACCTCCACAACCTCACTACAACCTATCTTGGAGCAGTTATGTGGATCAAACTTGAAGTTATCAACAAGAGGAGGCCAAGAGAGATCAAGAACAAATATTGGTGATTAAGATGGAGCAATTCATGTCTGAAATGGCTGCATAAACAAAAGCTTTGGTTGCACTAACAGAAGATCTAAGGAATAACCAATTGCAAATAGATCAAATTGCAAGCTTCAAAAAACCTCAAATGTGTGCACCCATAAATTGCTTAATGCAACCAGCACAAGGAGAAAGTGTATGGGATCATGAGAACACTTTCAGTCAAGATGATGAAGTCACTTTTGAGTTGTGCCATGATGAGCAAGAAAAAATGATCACCGAGGAAATTGAAAAAGTCTCCAAGTGTAAAAATCAATATGTAGACATCAAGGATGACGAGGTACAAAGTCACTCAACTCAATTTCAAGATGAGTTGGATGAGGAAATCATGACATTCCTTGAAGCTGCATGGGATGAAGATGAGCAATTTATAACCAATGCATATGTTCCACGACCTATTACAATCATATACGAGGAGTCCATGAAAAGTGTTGGACTGTCTGAGAACCCACATGAGAAGCCTTACATTCTTCAAGTAATTCTAGAACCAAAGATATGGCATGTGGAGTCCGCACTTTATTACATAGGCATCATTGAGCCTAGTAAAAGCAAGAAAAGGAAGATGCTTCCAAGAGCACTTCCTCATGTTTGGTTGCACCTGTGATACTACATATTCAAAGGGTTAAGCTAATGACCTTAAATTAGCACTAGTTGGGAGGTAACCCAATGTTTTTCTTACTTTTATTTATTTTTTCTTTCATTTTTATGTTTTATTTTACCTTAATTTTCATTAGTTTTTGTTACCTTTTACTTAGGAAAATCATGCACGGAGAAAGGGAATTAAAAGTTGAGGAATGGAGTTTTAGTGGCTACATAGGGGATCAACATGGCTTAAACACCACATCAACACCATTTCGACGCCATTCCAGCACCATGTATTTCCCAAATTCATTTTTGAACCAAATGTCACACCGCAACCACACCACATCATCACCGGTGAGTCATGAGAACCTCAATCTGACACTATTTAAACACCATTAGAACACTGGGAGTGTGCTTCATCGTTAAACCTACTCATTTTATCCCGAATGTAATACCCCATCAGCACCACATCAACACCCCCATGTCGCGAGACCTTCTTTCCATACTATTTCAATACCACATCAGCATCGCGGTGTCGTTCAATTTGTAGCAAGTTTATTTCAGGCTGAACATCACACTATTTCATTACTGGATCAACACACCAGTGTCTCATTAGTACTCTCCTCAACACCCTTTCAACTCCACATCCACACCGTGGTGTCATGAGTTCCACATTTCAGCATGGTTTTGACACCACATATGCACACCCGTGTTCTTCCCATCCCTACTTCAACCCAAAACAAACACCACTTCTGCACCACTTAAGCACCATTTGTTTCCAAAACCCCAATTTAACTCGAACTTGACACCATATCAACACCACTTGAACACCCTTGTGTTACACGCCTAAAATCCAAATCTCGCATATCTTCTCTTTTATTTTTTTTATTTTTATTTATATATTTATTTATTTTTTTCTTCCTTTTCATTTTTTCCCTCATTTTCTTTTCACTTTCCACCCTATAAATCCAATTTTTGTCGTGATCTCACACCTAATCATAGTGAATAAAAAATCAACCGACAATAGATCCACTCCTCCACCCAAGAAGAAGCCTCATACATCCTCAACCACACCGGTTCCACACGCCTTACGCACAACGGTGCTCGGTTCATCTTCTAAATCTCCAAGCATTGCATTCAGGGCAGTATTTCTCTTTTCATTTTTTTGTTTCTTTTCTTTGTTCGGTTATTGTTCTTGCATGTGTTTTTGTCATTAAGGATAATGACATGGATAGTGTGGGGAGGGTATCTATTATTTTTCATTTGTTTTTCATTTTTCTTCATTATTCTTTACATTTTATTTTTTCATGCAATAAATAAGTAGGGGATTATTCAGATTTCATTAACCTTCAACTCAATTTCTCTATATTTTTGTCTAGCTTATCCTTAAACTTTTTGTTATAGTTTTATGGAAAATTGATTCTTGAATGCATTAAGAGAAAAATAGTGCATGAGTTTGCATTCTCGATTCAACTATCGAAATATTGAATGGTTTATTAATTAAGATGGTTGTACATAGTCATTATGTATGAAAAATTTAGTTTGTATGACCTAAGCATGAACTTGGAGATTGAATTTGAGCATGATTTTGGGAGAGAGTGCATTTTGGTTTGTAATTCTAATAAAACAAAATCTTTTTTCTTAAAGTAAGAACAGTGCTTAAGTCTAAATTTTTACATGCTCTGAATCTACTCCAATCCTCTAATTTGAGTGTGAGTATTCAAAGGACCCACTTAGTAGTATCCATGCTTAGTAATATGGGAATGGCGGGGGATGACTAAAGTGGGAAGAGTTGATTTAAGAGAATAAAAAAATGGTGAGATGGAGTGTAAAACACACTTACCAAAGCAAAAAAAAAAGCAAATAAAAGAAAAGATATTATGAAACGGAGCATAAAACGCATGCACAACCAAAGTTTCGATTAAAAGAATTATAGGCTTTAATGTTTCTCTTCTAGAGTTATGTTCATTGGATTTCAAAGAGTTATGTGCTTAGGTTATGATTAGTAAATTTTTTTCCGATTATCTTCTTTAGTAAACAAGTTTCAGTCTCGGCGTTGTCGGTTTGCATGTCTTAGAAGCTAAGTCTTTGGTTGTAGTTGAGCTTGTTTTTAAAATTTCAAATTTGATTTTTGCTTGAGGATAAGCAAAGCTTTAGTGTGGGAGAATTTGATGTGTGTGAAGAGAGCAGCAGAATAAGCCAATGGAATGGTCAACAACGTTGATTCCACCAGAGATCATGAGAAGAAGCAAAAGAGTTATGTATGTAACATTTGCTGGAAGCAATTTTCATTTGGGCAGCTTTTGGGGGCCATAAAACTTATCACCGAAAACTTAAAAACAATTTTGTACTTGCTAACAACAACAATTCTGAAGTTCAGAGTGGCTTTGGCGAAGTGACAAGTTGTTCACAAAATCCGAGATTTGAAATTGATTTGAATGCAACCCCAAATAAGGATTTTTAGGGGGTTTGATCCTTTGCTAGTCAAGTTTGTCTTTTCTTTTTGTTAACTTGTTACCATGGTTTTGTTTTCCCAATATAAGTAATTTTTAATGGGAGGGGACCCCCAATGTTAATGGAAATTTATTTTCTTTGAAATTTTTATTTTTTAATATTTAATTAAAATAATGGAATCTAAAATGAATTGGATGAACCAGTTGCATCATGATTTAAACATTTATAATTTATAACAAATTTATTTATTAAAACGTTACTGGCAATGTACTGTTCACATTGATAGCGGTCACATTTATCATTTCCCTTGTTAATTTTAGCAAAATCTTTTGGTTCTTAATCAATGGAAAGTTGTCAATAGGAGATATCCTGAAATTATTGTATGGAGTAGTATCAACAGACTTGTATCAGCAAGAGTGATGTATGGATTGGAGTGTACTTGCAGGATACTAACTCCTAATATAATTTTAAATACCTTTTTTAAAATAAAATTGTTATGTATTAATAATAATTTAATATTAAAAATTTAATATAATTATAATGCATAGAATTTTTATAAGTCATTTATTTAAATAATTGTATGGTATTCCTACAATATTTTTTATAATTTTTTTTGCAAATTTATTATCAATGGTTTAGATAATATTGCATACCATCCAACAGTTTAAATTAAAAGCAGAAACATAATTATTGTCTTGCCTTTGTATTTTTCCAAAAAGATAATTATTGACTGTCTTTTTATCCAACGGTTGAGTTGATCTTGTATATCATAGAAGGGTTAAAATTAAATGCAGAAGATAATTATTGGCATTCCTTTGTATTTTTTCAAAAAGATTATAAGATATCCTGTCTTTTAATCTAACGATTGAGATGATCTTGCATACCATCAAACAGTTGAAATTAAAAGCTGAAATATAATTATTGTCCTACCTTTGTATTTTTTCAAAAAGATGATAAAATATCATGTCTTTTAATCTAACGGTTGAGATGATCTTGCATACCATCCAACGGTTGAAATTAAAAGTAGACACATAATTATTGTCATGCCTCAGCAAATTTTCAAAGAGATGATAAGATATCCTGTCTTTTAATCTAACGGTTGAGACATTTGAAATTCAAAACAGAAACATAATTATTATCCCGCCTTTTTATTTTTTCAAAAAGATAATAAGATATCATGTGAGATGATCTTGCATACCATCCAACAGTTGAAAATAAAAGCAGAAACATAATTATTGTCCTACTTTTGTATTTTTTCAAAAAGATGATAAGATATCTGTAGACACCTGATTTGGTCGGCTCGTAACAGGGGGGCAAACTGTGGATGCTCTGATTTGGCCGACCCACGAACGAAGTCCAATGATGAAAGTTCAAGAAAATGAGCTTAATAGTGCAAAGCCCAACAACCTTTTTTCCCTCAATGGCCCAAAAGTCCATCAAAAACCCAAAAGCCCATCAAAAGCCCAAGCCCTATATATATATATTATTAAAAAAAAAAGAAAGAAAGAAAAAGTAGGTTAACGGTTAAAAGAGGGGAAAGAAAAGAAAGGGGGCATGACCCATAATGATGAGGGGGAAGGAATAAGGGAACATCATGATGAGAAATGGTGGAGTATGGGTTTTTAGGACTAAAAAAAAGGGTGAGAGGCTCCTGCGAAAATAGAAGAACAAAAAAAACTAGAGTTTTGAAACAGAGAGAAGCAAAAAGGGGGAGGCAGAGAAATACAGAGGAGAGGCTCCTGCGAAAAGGGAAGAACAAAAAAAAACTAGAGTTTTGAAACGGAGAGAAGAAAAAAGGGGAGGCGGAGAAAAACAGAGGAGAGGCTCCTGCGAAAAGAGAAGAACAAAAAAAACTAAAGTTTTGAAACAAAGAGGAGAGGAGAGGAGGTTGGCTTTTCACTGATTAAACCTCACCATTGCTGTCACTTTGAAATAATTCTGAGGGCCAAGACAAGGAGCCAACTTTCTCAAAAAACAGTAATTTCCATTCTTAAACTTTAGTTTTTTTAAGTTCAATTATATTTCTTATTTTTAAGGTGTTGCTATTGCAACTATTCACATAATTATTTTTTGTGCTCCAATTTTTTTTTCAACCACTTCATCAGAAGGGTGAAAAGAGTATTTTTATGTAATTTGTTAGCTTCCATTTGATATATTAATTAAAATATTACATAAATTTAGTTGCATTTTGCATGATTTTGTTACTATTCATATTATTATTTTTTTGTACTCCAAATTTTTTCTTCCTTTAACCAATTCATTAGAAAGATGACTGGAGTATTTTTATGAAATTTGTTAGCTTCCATTTGGTATATTAATCAAAATTTTATGTAAGTTTAATTGTTTTTGCATGGTTTCTTACTATTTTTATCGAGCCCATTGAGCCTATTTGTTAGGGGTGAGCAACAACCCTTCTGAGAAAACCGAACCAAAAACTAAACTGATACTGTTCGGTTCAGTTCAGTTTGGTTGGTTAGCATTTTTTGTTCTTGTACTTAGGAAATCGGTTAATGAGATTGACCGAAATTTTATATTTTATATTTTATATTTTTAAATAACATAATAATATAATAAAAAATAATTTGTATTTATAAAAATTTGATTTATTCGCATGAGCTTATTCCTTTTATTTTGAAGTATATTTGATTCTGATTTTTTTTTAAAATTTAAGTGTGTATGTTTATAATTTTAATTTGATTTATCATACTAATTTGATTGTATAATTTGTATTTTTATGTGTTTTCGTATTTTTGTATTTCAGTCTTCTTTATGCAATTATTTTATTATTTTGCTTAATTAGATATTTATATTGTTTATTGTCTTTATTATATTTAGTTGGTTTATGAATTAACTTTGTGATT
Organism: Mallotus repandus; assembly: GCA_949671775.1. Taxonomy (NCBI): domain Eukaryota; kingdom Viridiplantae; phylum Streptophyta; class Magnoliopsida; order Malpighiales; family Euphorbiaceae; genus Mallotus; species Mallotus repandus. The sequence continues at coordinate 35,999 of CATIWM010650920.1, forward strand.
TTGTTTTGTAGGATTTTATATATTTGTGGGAGAATAATATTTTGTTTAATGCAGGAAATATTAAGATGATTTTAAATC
>CATIWM010651036.1:0-18350 GCA_949671775.1 Mallotus repandus
TTAATTTACATTACTACATTAATGTTAAAACAAATTACTACATTTAATTTAAATGTCCACTTCTTCATGAATTAATTTAATTTACATTCTAAAATTTAAGATGTTAAACTTAAAACAGATTACTATAGTTCAAAAAAAAAACAGATTACTACATTCTAAAATTAAGATGTTAAAATAGAAAAAACAAAAAGAGTTGTATAACTAAAAAAAGAGTAGGAAATTAACTTAATTTACATTAAAAAAAGAAAAAAATTCTGCTGTCCAACTAAAAGAAAAAAGAGTAGGAGATGTTTAGATGAGAACAGAAAAGAAAGTTTGAAAGTCCGGGAGAAAGAGATAAAAAGAAAAGAGAAGGGTTCTTCAATTTTTTTTTTTCCGGGATGAATCTTCAAGCTGCTGTCCCAAATTTTTCTTTTCTTCCCTTCTAAAAACCCTAATTGTTAACTAAACAAGGCTTTTTTAAATAACAAAGCCAATAAAATAAGTTAGACCCACCCATTTTAACTAACAAGGCTAATAAAATAAGTTAAGTCCAAGCCCAGCCTAGCTCAAAAATACATATTATAACAGCAATTTCACTGAGGCGCGCGCGCCTACGCCCTAAGGCACGTGCCTTAGTGAAGTGCCCCACCTTAGAGGCTCTGATGCCCCTAGGCCTGCGCCTCGTGCACCTTGCGCCTCAGGCGCGCCTTTAATAACTATGAGCATCACACTCCCAGAGGCCAGAGAACAGAAAACAGACTGCTGCAATCTATTTCTATGATTTTTAAGCTTAGCACAATAAGCTCAAAAGCACATAAGTAAATGCATTGCCTCTATATGTTAAGGCTGTGGTTTAAATCATACTTCTTCTGGATTGACAGAAGGATTGTTGGATCCTTCAATTACAGCCTTAGAAAGATCTAGTGAAACCCACAGATCAACTTGGAAGAATAAAACATACTTTTTCTGCTTAACAAAAAAGTTATCTGCGACAGCAAAGAAGAAACTTGCAACTGGTAAGAAGAAATAGTACATGCTCATCCTGGTTGCCTGAGAATTCTCCTTCCATAACAGATGGCTTGACATCAATTGGTGTTTCCTGCAGATGCATTATCAGGTTAAACCACCATACATCCGATAGCAATGATGTCAAGAATGCCATCAGTACATCTGTTCTAGTTTTTTTATAAGCTATATATATTATAGTTGGACAAGACAAGCAGAAAATTTCATAACCCACAAGCAATTGAGAAATCAAAAGACAGCCATGATTAAATCTAGGGCAACCAGTGAATCAAAAAATATGAAAAGCAACCAAAACAAATTCAGCTTTGCCCAGCAGAAGTCCATAACATGCAACATAATAAGACATTTTAAATGTCGTAGATCCATAAATTGTTGAACTTGCTTGAAAAAACTCCAGAAAATATGCATCATGAAAACAAAAGGTTAGTCTTCTTAAGGTACTTACAGGCTCAATTTGGTCCATAGGAGCATTCCTTCCACCTTTACTGAGATCCCTCAATGTTCCCTGCACATTCAACAAAAAAAAGGAGCAAATCACTAAAGACACAGAACCACAAGAATTACAAACAATAAGAGTCGTTCCATGAAACACTTCATAATCAAAACAAGTTAGCAATAAAGTCTCATAAGATATTACTGACACAGCCTTCTAATTATCATAGCTCAATATAAACTGTTACTGGAATCACCTTCCTTGGGAGGACCATTTAAAAACACCTATAATGATATGAACTACCTGATGATTGAAAGTCAAAACGAGGCCAACATAATTTAACTTCATGTAGATGCAAGGCCAACTTCAATAGTTGTAATTTTAAATAGTAGTAGTAGTAGTAATAATAATAATAATAATAATAACAATAACAACAATCATAATAATAACAACCTTATTTGCCCACATTAAACCACATGCATTACATAATGTCCTTGGTCCAGCTGGCCCACGACGCATTGCAGGAGTATTATTTTCACTAACGCCGCAATGTTGACATCTCCGGACACTGGAAAAACATTGCAGGAACAGGAAATGGAGGTGTAGACTTAAAGTTTTGTACCATAACTGAAAAACATCAATAACAAAAGCCATAAAAGTAAGGTATTAAAGCCAGATTAAGCTTGCAACTCACACAGTTTCAGGACGAGGAGTACCATCCTGTAGGCAACTCTGTGCAGACTCCCAACTTGAACCACCTGAACTTTCTTTTAAGGACGCAAACTGCCCATTCTTGCGGTGCATCCTAACAAGATAAAAAAGAAAAAATGACTAACGATACATTTCTCCAAAGTGCTCAAAATTCCATAAAAAGTTTACATTAATGGGAATTTTGTCCTCTTTTTTACTGGGAAAGTGCTGAAAACTCCCCAGTTGCCTCATCTTAGAACAAAAACCATTGGTGAATCACGAAATTTCAATTTCTTTGTGAATTTCGGAAATAAATGGCATTAAACGTACAAGTAAAACAAGCTGGATAGAATAAGAAAAGTTCATTCATGAGGAATCATTGCTTCATGCTTAACCACCAGCTAACCATATTATTCATAGTGTTTATACAACAAAAATATCCCAAGGTCCATTCATCAAGCCATTATAAAATTTCCATACATCTACTTTTTTCCACGGAAAATCCCAGGTTGGACCAATTAATAACAAATTAAGTTCTGTAATTTTCCATATCTAGCATAGGCCGTAAAGGGACTAAACATCGTGGAGATGATTAACAGCAGACAGATATTGTAAATATGTAAAGGCGACTTCCTGAAAATAACCGCATTACCCTTGACAGACAATATCCAGAAAACCTTCTGCCTTTTGAGTTGACTAGATAGACTCTCCAATAATAACAATAAAACATAACTCAAAAAAAAGAAAAATAGAAACACTCCCTAATTCTAAACTTTGAAGGCTCAATAAATCATCTTGTCAACATCTAAAATTTATAGATCCTAGCAAACTAACTTATTATTTAACAGAAACATCTACATATAGGACATGAAAAAAAGAAAATCACAGTTTGCTTGCAACATACCTTTGTGCAACCTCTTTTCGCACAGTGTATCTTATTTTCTTGTCAAAACATCTCTCCTTCCGTTTCTCACGGAACCTAACAAGGGAGGCTATTCTTCGTGAAAGATTTGAGCGCTTTGGGGCATCACCTACACCCTAGAGGATATGGCAGAAAAGGCATGAACATGTGGCAGTGAAGAACTAATTAATCGTGCTAGATAGTTGAAATTCAGAATTACCCTGTTATTTTGATCATAGGGGACTTCAATAGTAGGTACAGCAGTGGGTATGTCTCGTCCTCCCAGAAGCAAGAGCACTGCTTGAACCTGTTTTTCCCAGTCAAAACCAGTATGTTCAAAAAAAAAAGAAAAGAATATTCTAGACTAAGAAATTAAAGAGAAATTGCAACAGACTGGCAGGAAAAAATAAAAAAATAAAAAAAGGGGTTCAAGAACTAATAGTTGAAATCCAGTAAAAAAATGGGTCCAGGAACTAACTATACATAGTTTTGCAATCAAGTGCAAAAAGAAGGTTCTAAACATCCTCTGAAGCTACTACATATGTCCCACGCACATACATTCCTTAAAGTTTAGAATCTCGATCAGTGCATTTATGTCATAAAACATCTTTAGCATATTAATAAGGGACTCGAATTAGGAACAAACACAGTTCATGATGCATATGCGTGTAAAGCAGAAACAGACATAAAATTGCTGAAAATAGAAGACAACAAAAAGAAAAAGAAAATACACTAAAAGTAAGGAACTTTAATATCCAAAGTAGCAGTATCCACAATTCACCTCAATTCTGCATAATTCCAAACAGAATTCTAACGTTCAATAACATAACAATTATGATAATTTCATAACAGGGAGAATCTATTTCAAAAAAAAAAGGGCAGAAAATTCAAAAGGAAAGGGAGAGAGACCTTCTCAGGAGTAACGGCAGGAAAAACATAAACTTCTCCTTCAAAAGAAAGGGTAAGTTCACTAGTTCTCGATGCCATAATCACTCGACCACCTCCACCACCATGCTCCGCGATGTTCACACCGGAATTCAACCGAGTAGGAGTATCTTGAACGTCATCGATGGAATCACCGTCTTCGTATTCACCTCCATCATCATCATCCTCGATCTGTATCGGCGGTCGCGCGTGTTCCTCATAGGGACGAGCCTGCAGTGGCTGTGGATTCGCAGCCGCCATAAATAAAACCTAAAACCTCCACTCACCGACCGTCCGTCACAGAAAACCGAAACCCTAAGTTGTAAGGTCGTCGTTGCAAGATGAAGCAGCCTGTTTCATTGAATATACTTTCCAATTTTTTTCAAAACAAAAATCGTTTTATTTATGTTAGGGTTTTGAACTTGGAATTAATAAATATCAGAGGAGTGGAGAAGCTTCGGTTAGCTTCGAAAATGGAAGAAGAAGAAGAAGAAGAAGAAGCAGCAGCAGCAGGCAGGTAACTTTTAACTTAAAATAAGTAAAGAAATTGCAGGGGTGAGTGCACTCGTGTTTCCTTGAAAACTCCCTTTTTGGACATTCAATAAAAAAAATCGTTTTTTTAATTTTTCTAATTTTATCTTTCTTAATTAATTAATTAATTTATATATTTTATTTTCCGATTCATTAGGAGTGTGGCTGTATTTTTTGAACAACGTGTGTCTGTATTTATATTGTAGGAATTTTCCTTTTGTACAAAATAAAAACAAAAAAATTATTGATACATAGAGCAATAGTTGATGAATTTAAAGGACTTAAATTTGAGTACTTCAAAAAGAATTTTTCAAATTTTTTGATTTAAATACAAAATAAAAATATAAGCTCACACTAAAGTTGAAGCACTTTTTAAGTATTTGTTTGAACGGTGGCGTGGATGGGAGTGGGATCCATGGAAGTGATGGTTCACATGGAATGTGTGCTGAGTATAGTATAGGATAATAAGGGTGGATTAAACTACTTTTCTTTTATGATAAATTTATTTAATGATTAATGATAGAATAGGAAGAGGAGGATGATGCATGTGGTTCCCACAAGAAAGTAAAGGTTTTGGATGATGATCCAACGGCTGGTGTTGATGATGGGAAGTTTGCGGTGGTGATTATGAATTTGTTCATTGTTAGTGCTTCCAAATACCAATTCAGGGGGCAGAAATTATCCTTTTCAAATTACAGTAATGGATGTCTGAATAAATAAATAAAATAAAGGGGGAATAATGGTGGATAAGATTCTGGGCCACCCTAATTTGTTTGGTTATAGGTAAATGCAGATTATAGGGTGGAGAAAAATAGTGTGATGTATGTAAATTCAAATAGGTCAGATTCCACTTTTTATCAAAAGAAATTAAATAAACACTGTAAGCCAAAGCCAATTCAGAGGAGCTACATGGACTTGAGGATAACTTACCATATGTTAGTGGGTTGAAACAGTGAAATTGGTTTGGTTACCAAGCGTCAGTATCACTTCTTTATAGTGGAAGCAAGGCATGTTCAAAGCACAGAAAGCAACATTCCTCCCAAGTGCTGCTGCTGCTGCCTAAAATATAAAATCAGATCCTTACCTAAAAGTGATTCTCTGCGCTTTAATTTCCGGATCTGGAGAGTGCCTTTCTGCCAAGCTGATATTGAACTTGACCAATTACAATTTCACATACACTAACAATGCGCCTAGGCACTCCTCATCACGACTTTGTGTAGTTTAGTGAAAAGGACCGCATGTTGGGGGAGATTTAGCATATCAAAGCATTTGGCATATAAAATTTACCCAATGATAAATGAGTGAAGCTTTATGTGATACATCCGGCATAAAAATCCTCACTGAGGCAAATCTCATTCACAGTACCAAGAAATGAAGAGATAACCTCATGTATTGATGATGACACTATAATATCTGTACATTACACAGAACAAGCTGAAAGAAATTTACTAGAAAATCTTCAACTTCAATCAGTGCTTGCAGGTCTGGCTGTTCTTGTAAGGCAACTTGGAAATTTAACGCTCAGCTTTTAAAGCTAAATCATCACCACTTTTAATAAGTAACAAGATTGTTATGTGTATGGATGGCATTGCCAGAGTCCGAGTCATTTGCTTCAGCTTCACCCTACTCCGGAGACCCAATGGAAAGAGCACAGCTTGTAAAATGCATAAACTGTATGTATATAACAAAGCAGAACCAAGAAATCATATAAATAACAATTCAGGAATGTACCTGCTCCATCGGAGTTAAAGAATGATCCTGAGATTTCTTGGACAGATCTCTCAAAGTTCCCTGCAAAGTTCTTATTTTTGTCAAAACAGAATACAATGTTGATTTAAATGCGAAAAGTAAAATCCTAGCAGAAACCTTCCCGCAATACATGTATGTAAAAAAGTTTTAGATAAATTCAAATATAAAATTCTACAAGCATAAACCTTCCACAACAAAGAATGTCCCACTTATAAATATCTTGATTAAAAAATCCTTTTAAATGCCTGCACAGCCTAGAGTACATGATTCTCCATCTTGCCACAAATGCCATTTCAAAATTGATTTTATTCATTTCCATAAATTTCATACACACATTCTTCCCCACAAGTGCATTTGCTAAAGCACAACAATGAATGCCACTTCCACCTTCTACAATTTTGATCATTCTTTGTATTGCACTTCGTACATTTCCAGGCATCTCTTCTTGCAACCTCATCTTGGTCAGCTCATGTTGTGAGGACATTGTCTCTTTCTCTCCATTGTCCAAAATCTACTGGTGGAGAACACAGCTAGCTAATCTGTGGTTTCCTAGTGCAATGCATCTGAGACATTCTCCCTAATCCTTTTTTCATAACAGAACTTAGGCATTGAGTGATGCTACAAGGCACTTCTCCACCTAGTTTAAAAAACTATGCTCATTTCATTTTCTCTTGCCTTGGTAGAATGCTTGTACTCTCTTTTACTCAAACAATTATTGAATGCAATTTGATTTCTCCATTTAGCAAATTCAAAACAAAGGAGGTATTCAAATTTCTTAGAGCAATCAGAAGCAGAGGTTAGTAATGAAACAAGAAATCATACCACATCTCCTTCAAAGAAGCATTCATAAAGAAATATGCACACATTGAAATGTTTATATTCACAAAAGAAAAGAGATGGATATCAGCAATTCCTACAATACCAACCTAAATCTTCTTGTCTCTAAATTTCAATCATGTATTCCAAAATAACTATGACCTAACTAGGTATTCACTACAAAAATAAGGTTATAAACGATATGTAGCCTGCCATTGGAAAGCTAAAGCATTCCAGCTAATAATGACTAAAAGGATCAAGAAGTCCTGCTTGACTTGATAATTATGTAGCTTACAGATCTTTAATATAAGCAGAAGTTTCTCGTTATTGGACTGTTGAGCTCGATCTCAGCTTGTTAGCTCATTAATGATCACCAAGCTTACCTCAAGTTAGCATTTGGAACTTAGAAGCCTGTCACTCATTAATATGACAACTTTGAACAATAATAGTATCTCTTCACATGCATGCACCAAATACAGGTTGAGAAACTTATCTTTTGAGGAACTAAAAGGGGAAAAGAGAAAGGAGAGGAGAGGATAATAATATCTATAACATCAATCCTCAAATTTCTTTCCACTTTGTTAGTGTAGTTTCATATCCGATCTTGCTATTTTTTTTGATGCATTTCATGTCCTCACCTAACAAGCCTTAACAATGTCAATGACAAAGTGTAAGGCTCAAAAACATTGCATGATTTATTTTGATAACAATATGCCAATAGCAGTGCACAACTGCACGTCTATAGTTCTAATCAAGTTCAATGATAGTTGGGGGATGTTAACAAGGCTGATGTTCATTATGGAACAAATGCATCAACAGATAATCTTTAAAAAAAAAAAACCAGTATCGTACAGGATGTAAATACCAAGGTATTGTACAGGATTATCAATTTTTAATCTCAAACAGTATATGAGAATGTAAACATGTGCCGATTTTCCTACTTAGAAAAACATGAAATTTAGACAGATATAAAAAAACCTTAAATACCAAAATGCACAGGACTATCAACTTTTATTCTCAAACAGTAAATGAGAATGTAAACATGTGCCAATCCAAGTTAGAAAGACATGAAAATTAGACATACGAAAAGAAAAACACAATGCAAAAAACATGGAGATCTGTGAATTAAGTGCTTATAGATACTAACCCTGTTCGCCCAAAAAAGCCCACAAGCATTGCAAAGTGATCTAGGACCAGATGGACCACGCCGCATCATTGGGGTTGATTTTGAACTAATGCCACAATGTGTACACCTAGAGGGCGCAACCACAGGGGAAACACTTAATCTATTCAACATTTTCTTCGAGAACAAAAAATTATTATAAATTATAGCAAGCTATAAACATGGAGGCAATTTAAGCCTTGAATTCATTGGGATTGATTGTGAACTAATGCAACAATGTGTACACCTAGAAGGTGCAACCACAAGAGAAACACTTTTATCTTTTCAAAATTTTCTTTGACAACAAAAATTGTTGTCAATTATAGCAAGATATAAACATTAAGGCAATTTAAGCCTCAAATGAAGAAGGAGAATGTAATGTTAAAAATCTCGTGACGTGAAAAAAAATTCACATTGACTAGAATTTTCCCTTTTCTTTCCCTCTATTGCTTTCACAATCCATCAGTTTTACACAAGATCTTGCCTTTTGGCTAATAAGAGTTCAAATTATTATGCATAATCATAACTTACGAGGTTTCTTGCTGGCTATCATCTTGACCGGAATCCTGGCCACTACCCCAGCCATATGATCCATCTGACTTCTTGGAAGAGGTAAATTGACCTTTATTACGCTGCATCCTGATGTAATAATACAAATACAAAACAGAAATCAAAATAAAAGGGGAGGTAACAAAAGATCAATTATTAATTCACATTCAACAACAAGCACGGTCACTCTAAATAATCAAGTATTCTAACTCAATTTATGACGCTCTATATAGTACTCTTAACCACAACACAATCTAATGAATCCATCATAGCTTCAACTTTTAAACAAGGTTTGACAATATATTTTACAAAACTGTTTATGTTGTGAAACTGTTTGGCAGTTCTATCCCAGCATTTTAATCATTAACAATACTAATTATCTTGCAAGTACCAATCAGTTACTTGAAAATTTCTCTATAAAACTTGCCAAAAATGTCAAAATCTAACAAGCAAATTAATAACTCGAGTAGCAATGTAACTTGTGGCAAAATTCAAAAATATAACCACACCTCAGAGCAACCTCTTGACGAACACTATATCTAACTTTCTTATCAAAATTCCGTTCTTTCCTTTTCTGCCGAAACCTATTTAATGAAGCAGCTCTTTGAGGTTGAGTACAGCGTGGATAGTCTATAACAGCACCCTAGAGAAAATGAAGTTATTAGATAAATAAGGAATAGTAATAATGAGTCTAGAAAAAAACAATTCAGATACAGTCTTGTGCTCAGGAACATACCCTTTGGTTTTGAGATGCAACTTCCAGTCCGTGCGGACCAGAAGTTAGTTCACATCCTCCCAATAGTAACAACACTGCTTGAACCTATAACCAAAAATATAAAACACAAATCAAAATAGCAAAACAGCATATAATCCAAACTCAATCCAAAATTAAAAATGAGCCAAACTGAATTTAGCTATCAATAACGCTAATTGTAATGAGAAGTAAATAACTGAATCTAAAGCATTTCAAAATGTGCAAAATAAAGATAAATTTTGCTGTTTTCATCTAAAATGTACATATTTAAGCATAAAGTGTGAAATTTTTTTATCAGCTAATTATTTTCAAGTGCTAACATAACACTAAATAAAGCCCTAAATTTCAAAAATTAACTACCTTGTCGGGTGTAACAGCATCAAAAACATAAACTTGACCGCGAAAAGTTAATGTGAGCTGACTCGAAACATCGTCCGTACGCTGTATGGCGAGTTCTGAGCCGGGAACAGTATTAGGAACATAAACAGAATCGTGTGAAATATCTTCTTCTAATACGACGCCAGTAGCATTGCCATCCTCATAACGTCCAGTAGCATTGCCATCCTCATAACGTCCAGTACCATTGCCATCCTCATAACGTATATGATGGTGGTCAATGGAATCGGCGGCAGTGCCGTCTTCGTCATCTCCGGTAGGAGTAGGGATCTGGTGATGAACATTCATAGGCTGCGAATACATTGGCTAATCACGAATATAATGAAGGGATTTTGAAGCATTACAGAGAGGGAAAAAAAGGAAAATTAGGGTAATTTTTAGAAAAACCCTAACCCTGATTAAGTGAGTTAAAAAAGCAACAAAAAACAAAAAGAATTATGAGAGGGAAGCGAGGGAGTGAAATTTGTGAAAAAGGGAATAGATATGATGTGCCGCTGCTGCGCTTTGGGCGTGAGGTGCCGTACAATTTCGCGTGTTGGTTTTGTGCGTCGAACGACTCGAGGTGGTGCGTTTTGGGCCTTTCGTGAGAAGATGGTTGCCCTATTGGACTGGGCCTAAAACTATAATAGAAAATGAAGCTAATAATGTTTTTTTTTTTAGGAGAAGCTAATGATGTTCGGTGCATGAAAAAATGAAGCTATACATATAAAAAAAAAAAGCACATACTCGTTGATATGATAAATATAAATTTATAGTTATCTTATATAAATTCAATTAATTAACTTTATTAATTTATTTATTTTATACAATATTTAATATGCATATAATCGCACATAAAATTTAAGGACAACGACATATATAGTCCGTCGCAGGTGAATAAAAAATTAAAATAGGGTCATATATGAAATACAAAGGTCAAAAATTATGTTAGTTCAAAAAAAAAGGCACCATATAGATGACATGGAAATACCTTAGCAGAAGGAGGACAAAGAAGGAACATCAGGCATTCGATTTTTTCAGTTTCTCTTCTACGTCGATCCACCATCGATGAATCCAACACCTTCTATGTCACTGTCAAACTCACCGGCAAATAACCGCCACTTATTTTTTTCCTCCTCAACCTAAGATGGAAAGCTTTGTGCTATTCATATCAAGAAGGTCGTAATTTTGATTTTTGCAATTTTTACAATAAAAAGGGCAATTATTGATTGAAACTTTACTTGAATTATTTCACAAAACTTTTCTCAAAACCTCTGTAAAGATGAGAAATAGATCATAATCAACAAATAAGAAGGAAAATCGATTAATAAATAAACAAACACAAAAAACCACTTTAACATCCTCCACAATTTTAGTGAAAATTAGTCACTCTATAGTTATAATCAACCTCCTAATTAGCCCTCTAAACGAAATGATGTCGATAAGTAGAACCAAATTCATCATATATATAGTTGGTGATTGATAACATGGGTGTTGTGAAGGTACGGTGATGGATAACAAGGCAGCGCAATACAATGGTGAAATGTGATGAAGAACAAAGGGACTAAACATTTTCAATCCACTACTTTTCTATAACTTTAAGCATGAGTTTTCTTCCAAAAATGCCTCTTGGATACGAGTAATGTGCGTACTTAGCAATTAAGACACTATTTCACACGAATGGGACACAATGACATCATTTCTATTATTTTAAAGCCAACGAAGGACTATTACCTGTCGCAACTAGCAACATGTAACATTTTTCAAAATTTAAACGAATTGATTTAAATGGAGACATATAAAACTTCTACAATATTAAAAATTTATTTTCTTAACTATAAAATTAATATTTGTAGTGTCTCATATCATAAGTTAAAATTTAAACATGTTAAATTAGTTAAGATGCGTTAAATTAATTATTTTTTTAAGAAAAGTGTTAAATTAATTATTAGAATATTTTTGTGATTATATTGAATCGAGGTTGAATTACAATGTATTTAATAACCTTTGAATGTCTTTGGAAAAAATAAATAAATATTTGGACGACGATACATGTCGTGTATAGTCCATCGCGGGCAATTAAAAAAGGCATGTAATGTCCGGAATGACAAATAGTTATATGTCTGCAGTTACAGTTAAATACAATACACCATAGGGAAAACATGAAAATACAAAGAGCATAAGGAGGGCAGGGCTGGGAATGAAAATTTGAAAGGGGAACAATAATATTTGAAGAATCACTGCGAAGAATGTGGTTTATTATTATGGTGTTAATCGATTTTATAATTTATGGAAGAAACGAGAAGCAATCGTAACCAAACTTAGATGTTGCTGGTCGGCGGATATAGGCAATTATGTGACATTGCAAATATTGCCATTCGAAAATAATACCGTGAAAATGATTTTCGACAACAGTGTCAGATGGAGCAATTTGTTGGCGTTGATATCATAGGAATAAGGTAAATTTTGGTATTTTTGTTTCATAAATAAAAAATATTGCGTAAAATTGAATGAATTTTTTGTAATCTGGATGGGTTGGTAATCATATGCTACGATAATTGTTTCTCTTTGTACCTAATATAGAAACGAATGTTGAGGTTGTTTTAGTTTTTTATTTTTTTTGTATTTTAATTTGATGAGGTGTGTTCTCTGTGATGTCCATAGAGATGTTTGTGGGACAATTAGTTATATCACTGTTTGTGAGGAAAGAATTAGTAAACAATAGTATGAGAATGATAGGATGAAAATTTTGAATTTTAAATGTGTGTAATTATTGATTTTGAGGGCAAAGGTGTGTGATGTGATGAGAAAAATGTTCTTTAAAATGGGTGACAGAGCAGATATCATACTTATGCCAATATTTATGGTTCTTGAAATCAGGTTGCGCATTGAGGGAGACACAGGGTTTGGAGGAAAAAAGATATGAATGAATTGCATCAAATATCAATCACAAGGATGAAGAATCGTAGTTCTTAAATGCTATGAAGGAAGGGCACAACATTATTTTTTTTGGAAGTTGGATAATTGATGACTCTCGAGATTGACTCTATTATGACATCACTTATCCAAATGCTCAATCATTTGAATAATTGATGGCTGTCCAGATTCTATAATGTGGCTGTTGTAGATTGGTATAAGATGTGGAATTGAAATCTAGCTGCAAAAGTGAATACTTATGTATGGCATGCATGTGCCTCTCGCCTTCCAACATTGACTGTTCTTTAATCCGAAAGAGTTGATGTTGCTGCCATCTGTCCTATATGTAAAGGACACCCGAAATCTAATTATAATTCTTTAGTCTGCTACCCTTTCATGAAACCAATTTGGAAAATGGCTATTGGTTGGGATATCAATGATACTGTAAAGGAACATGTATAGAAAGATGGAATGTCCAAGTGCATCGGTGTTTGAAGGAAGAGTTATATTATGCATCAGTTCTTTTATGGACAATACTGATTATGTCATTTCTGCTATATTCCCGTCCGGAGTTTTCGCCACCATATCATCCTCCATTACACCACTCCCTTCATCGTCTTTATTTACATCCTCAAAGCCACATACTCTTCAACCCCAACCATGGGTGAAGGTGTTTCCAATAACGGGGTTGTAGACGAGAACAGAGCAATTACTATGGATTTTAAGCTAGGAGAGTGTGATGATAGTGTTATTGAGTAGTTAACAAATTTGATAAGTGGAAGTGATGAAATGAAGGAACAAGATAATGGTGTAATTATTAAGTATTAGAAGTTTAAGGTTTGTAAAGACAGTAAGAGTGATTATATAAATTGTATGGATAATATGGACGCAAGTCGTGGAGGTTGAATTTGAGTAATAGAACATAAAATTTTCAAGGGCGTTGTCCTGAATATGGTAATGATTTGGATTGCTTGATTCATGTGGCTAAGTGTATCAAATACCTATTCCTTGGCCAACAGTATAGACGAGGTAATATATGTGTTACAACTCGTCCCAGTGTGTTTATTCAACTATATCTATTTGTTGTTTCCAGCATGTTGTCAGCTATATTTATGTCGATTCGATAGATCAAATTGGACAAGCATAATGAATATCTTTATATGCCATATTAACCTTTATCTGCAGTCTCACCAATAATCAAAAGCTCACTTGCTATGGTAGTTCAGTATTAAAATCTGCCGACCTAAAACCTTAATGCTGCCATTTGGGGCTAATCCATGTTTATTTATGGCCTTTTAGCTGAAATCACTCCTGCTTAGACCTTGGATCTGATATCTACCTGAAATTATGTTATGATTGACTGTAGTTCAGAGAAAGACAAGGAGAATAATGGCATGCCCCGTGTTCCCTCCAGTTCCAAAAAACCAGTTGATTGTAATCACGTGAGTAAAATCTATTACTTCTATGTGCTCATGTCATTTATGTTATAGAAAACATCAGTAAAAACTTTTATGTGCTCATGTCATTTATGTTACAGAAAACATCAGTAAAGACTAGGCGGAATGTCAGTGTCTAAGCTTTGTAATATAATATTACGTGATGAAATGAACTAATTTCCAATCTTAATGCTGTAAACAGTGTGACAAGTAATTGATTTTACACAATCTTAAGTCACGTTTGTCTAGCGTAGTCAAGTAGCATTAGATGAAGAATAAGTATGCACCATAGAGGCATATAATTTATTGTACTAATTTTCTTTGAAAAACAAGATTCGTTTTGATGTTTTTAAATTATGAAAAAGATGCATATGTCATATTTTTATTGATTTCATATCTTATATCCTCCCGGGATTAAGCTATGAATGAGAAGCTTCAGAGTTGTCTATGGATGCCATCTTCTTGGAATTGTTCATCATGGTGATGTCACTGTTTAGCTTTACTTATGCTTTATTTAAGTGAGTTATTATTTTGCTTGTCTTTGCTTGAAAATTGCTTGTAACATTTCAGGTACTCAGATGGCGCAAAAATAATTTACAGAGTACTAAGGAGTCTGCGCTACAATATTTGGTGGACAGTACTCACATGCCTACCCTCTTCAATAACATTACCTTTCCTAGCTTCACCTTTTGTTCCAATCAAAGCAGCTCCTTCACAATTCCTCCGCATCGCCTCACCCAAATAACGACCCCCACAAAGAAAAGGGATGCAAGTCAATACCCAAAGCTTTTAGGATTTATGGTTCGACACAATGGCCATCACGGGCTTTGGCCATGAGAGGTTTCCAGGTCGGCTGCCTTTGTGAGTTCTTCTATAAGCTACGGGTTGCTTATGCTAGCGACGCGACTTTGTACGCGAATATCGAGTGGGACACTTTGTCAAGACATTATAGTGTATGCACCGGCTGCTTCAGCTATGTGGGCTTATTCGTCGTTGATGAAGGCCACAGCTGATTTTTTTTTTGTGTGGTTCAGTGATTGCTAGAGATGGAAAGCAAATAGGCAGAGATTACAAGAAAAAAAAACTCATTGTCATTATTGTTGTTGTCATGAGTTTTAGTTGAATGTTTGTTAATGTACCAAAAAAATTGTCATTACTACTCCTTAGCATCGCCCTCACCATCAATCTCTGCATCATCCATTTGATGGGACTGCATAGAATGACAGGCATCTAGTATTATAACCACTTCGTGTATGAATAAGAAATAAAAGAAGCATCTAGTATTATAACCACTTCGTGCATGAATAAGAAATAAAAGAAAAGCACTCAATTGTTTTGCGCTTGCATATTCTTTTTTTTTTTTTGAAATGAATTCGAATCCATTTGAGCCACACCGACTTCATTACCATACTTTAATATTTGGCTTATTGAATTATTGGTTGTGCATGAATAATTATTTCTCCAAGCTTTTCAATAACTAAAATATCTAACTCTGACATTAGTCTAACTCCCTTGCCAACATCCTACATTTGTATCCTCACTTTACTCCTAAATTGACACTTAATAGTAATACTAAATGGCATTACTTTCGAATATTCATATACCTCTACCAGACCAAAACAATGTGGCTGAAAAGCACCTACTGCCATACACAACTGAAACTGTTGGCCCCAAGTTTTCCTTAACATTTCATTTAGTTAGGCTCAGTATGTCAGTAGTTATATTTGTAAGTGTCATTACATTGTAGATGTTTGGATCGTTGCACTCGTCTACTATATACAACATAAACACATAAAATATTCCAAACTATAAGAGTAAATAATATGGATTTGAGCTAACGGTCCAGTAAGAAGACAGTAAGACAAAGCTATAGTAAAATTAATTGGCGTATATAACTAATATAACATTAAATATTACTAAATTGAACTTAAACCTCATTACACACAAGTATACCTACTGACATTTATGTGAAAATTTGGCTTATATTGCTTCTAGGAAATAAATAATAGTTGAATGCTCAGTCACTGTCATTAATAATTCACATACCCCTGTTAATGTCTGTTGAATCTTGAGGGGTAAAATAATTATTTTTTAATGGTCATAAGTAATTAAATAAAATTATATTTAATTTGTGTATTTAAGTGTTTATATTTAGGTTAATTAATGATGAGGGTCAAATATAATACCTTAATCTCTAAGACTAAGTATAGAGCAAGTAGGGTGTCGAATGTAACGGGGTGACGAAAGGAGCCCTAGGGCCAATGCACCCTTAGAGTCCTTAACCAATATTAAGGGCATGGATGAACAAGAAAAGTATAATATGGCCGAACGAGGATGTACATGAAGGGAAAAGTATATTGAAGGGCACTTTGGTAATTTATGAAGGTGTGATGGGTGGAACATTATGATGTCTCCTCCTAGTAACCTTTAAGGTGCTCCTTAGGCTCTTTAGGGGGTACATTTGGTGTAAGCTCTCCACCATCCCCGAGGCTTGTGTGCATGGTTCAACGACACAGCCTTAAGTGAGCTCCCTAGGTAAGAAACTAGGCGACGGGCATCGAGTTCAGGAAAGAGGAATTCGGTGTCTCCATAGAGAAGGAGCTCTATGGACACTACGAGGCCAAGGTGCTCGTAGTGCGTGTTCTCCTAGGCCCGAGGTTCTTATGTAGCTTGCGCTATGCGCTAGCATATAGGGGAATTACGAGGCATAAGTAGGATTCGGATATATGCGGGAATTGTGAGGCAAATGTGGGATCAAGTATTGTGGGGGAACGGTGAATGCATATCCAAACTATAAGACAAGCATGTGCTTTAAACATATGTGGGAATACAGGGAACAACGTTAGCATCGTACATGCAAGGTTGGTTATGTTCGCCAACACTTGACTATAGATTGAAAACATTCGACATTAATATCAGAAGCAGACTTATAAGACTTGGCTGGCCTAAACATAGGAGAGTTTAGGCGCCACATGGGTCAAATATTAGGGCTAATGATTCTTTTCTTATATCTAAGTGTGAGTAATATAAATAAAGCAAAAGGGGAACATCATCAATCACTCAGCCAGTCAGCTTCCATGGTGCCAACTACCAATTTCCTTTGTCTCTCTCTCTCAATTCTTATATCATTCATTTCCCACTTTCAAACTGAGATATAAGCAAAGGTTTATTATTATTGTTAAATTTTTTAATTGATTAGTAAAAAACTGAAATAATCTACCAACTAATAAATTAATAATAAATATAATTCAAGCTTTACATTTTTATAATATTTTTAAATAGAAATGACTACTAAATTATTTTTTATTAATATTTTTTTAATTTGATTCTTTTGAATTTGATAATTATATAAATTTTATCTATTTTTTTGTTTGATGTTTTAATATTTGATAACTATAAGAGTTTTTATTATTTTAGAGATCAAACTGAATGAAAAACTCTTTAATTTTCTTTAGACATAAATTCTATCTATTTTAAAATGTATTTCGTGTAATTTTTTATGGCTATAGAAATGCAAATTTTGTTGTTGGTTCAGATTTTATTTTTTGTAGTAAGGGTTAGATTCTGTAAGATAAATAAAGAAAATATGAGTGAAGGAATGATACTAATAACTTCTTTTTAAAAGTATTTAAAAATATAGAATTTAAATTCTATTGTCGTTCATTTAGAAAGAGAGTAACCTGTCTCTCTAATAAGATCTTAAAGTATAATTTTCAATTTATGCCATTGTTTGTTTCCGCAGTCCTTCAAATCCTGGCTTCTAACAAAAAAAAAAAAAAAAAAAAAAAAAGTAGTATCACATCTGATTTATCCCGAGAAGGATCCTGGGAAGACACAAGTCTAAAAAAGGAAGTCAGTAAATACACCAGAAAAGATTTCATGCTCTAAATTAATTACTTCTACTTTTGCATTTTTATTGTCTCAAAAGTCAGGTTTTCAGGGTTTGTTTCTTTTTTTAATTGCTAAAAAAAAAACCATCAAACAGAGGAAAGGTCTCTCTAAAGACAATATTTATATTTGTCTTATTCTTTGCTTCTTTCCTCCAAAACCCCCCTTCCTCTTCTACATTTGTGTGCATTGGTGACTAAGAAGCCAATCATCATAGC
>CATIWM010651041.1:0-11911 GCA_949671775.1 Mallotus repandus
TAAAAAAAATAAGAAAAAAGGATAAAACAAAAATTTATAAAAAAAAAAGAAAAAATAAAAAAAAAGATGAGAATAAAAAATGTCAAGAAATTGATAAAAAATAAAAAAAAATACAGAGAAACAAAAAGGAAATTAAAAAAAAATATAGGTGCAATTCTAAAAATATGAAGGACAAATTTGTCATTAACACGGAGCAGTTTTATAATTAATGAAAATTTGAGGTATTTTTATTAAAAATATTTAAAAAGTCCCTTTTTTATATAAATTTCTCAACATATATCTCGCATTTATAAGTATACCCAGCTTGCTATTGTTTCAGTCCATTTCATAAGTCTTGTTCAACAAATTTTCAAAGTCAACTGACGTGTTTAGCAGATAAAAAGTACCCTAGAGGCCATATATTCTATATACAATGATAATAGAATCATCAAAGACGTCCTTAGGAAGATGGGCTTTATCCCTTTTCTTGCGCTCTTTTCTCTCTTTCACCTTGTTGTTCCTTATTCTCCAGGAGAAATAGATCAATTCTTCAAGCTATGCACGCCATTCGAGTGTGGAAAGCTTGGCAGAATCGGCCCCCCTTTTGCCAATAAAACAAGTCTTGATTACTGTGGTCCTTTTATTGTAGATAACTGTGATAAGGAGCACCAACTGATCCAATTAGAGAGGGGAAAAGGAAGATGGTATGAAGTCGAAAACATCTCTCAATCTAACACCGTGGTTCTTGCTGACAAAGATTACCAAAAGCAGCTAAATTCATGTCAATCCTTTGACAATATCAGTCTTCCTACTGTCCCTTATGCCCTTTTCAGAACTGAACCCAACACAACTCTGTTCAAATGCAAACCTACCACCAATGTTACTCATCTCCATTTTGATCTCAAGTACACAGAGTGTAAGAACTTCAGTATATACTACACACACATCAATAGAACTTTACCAAGGAATCCACCTACCTGTTCAGTGGTTCAGATCCCCCTACATAGGAACCCACATGATGACATACTTCATTCAGTAACTCCAAGATTCACTCTTGAAATGTACTCCTGGTGGCCAGAATGTTACTGGTGTCAACTTCATGAAGGTAGATGCCAATACAACAGCAAAGATAAATCCCGATGTGTTGATGAAAATGGAAAAAAAATTCCAGTGCCTTGGGAAACAACCAAGCCAAAAGGACAGAGAGGTATATGCTTGCGCATTCTATGATTCAACAATTTCTTGTACACTTATTTCACCTCCTGCTCTTTTAATTCTTTACCTCAGTTCGTTTCCTATGACATACATTTTGGATGAATATAATTGACTTAAATTCATACCATGTATGGGTGTCAAATTTAGCCCGTTCCGTAATCTTTGTGGCCTTGTTTCCCTCCAATTAAGTGTGGCATAGAATAGTTTATCTTTTTTTTTTTTTTTTGTAACGTTCAAACACCATAATTCATTTGCACCTTTTGCAGGGTTGGCATGGAAGATAGTAATAGGTAAATACTTTCTCCATATCTCAATTCTCCTCTATGTACATTGTACATTTTTCTGCCACATTCAAGAGAATGATTTTACCACTGCCAAGTTTTCACTACATAATGTTAATTAAATCAACATACTTTTTCTCTGTTTTAGGTCTCAGCAGCAGCCTTGCTGCTGTGCTTATTTTTCTATGCATAATTTTCACTCGGCAATATAAGAGAAAGTACGCTTCCTCTCTCATCCTTTCAACAATCAATTCTTCGAATCCCTCCTCAAAATCAAATTTGGAAGGAGATAATGTTCACTTTGAGGTCCCCATTTTCTCATATGCTGAGCTTGAAGAAGCCACCAGAAACTTTGACCCTGAAATGGAGCTTGGAAATGGAGGTTTTGGAACTGTATACTATGGTAAGCAGGCACATCCTATTATTCTTGAAATATAAAAGAATTTGAGGGGGGAAAAAAAAAAGAAGATGCCCTGGAACTTGACTGTTCTTGTTCTAATCATTCTCAACTAGGCAAACTACAAGATGGGAGGGAAGTTGCTGTCAAGCGCCTATATGAACATGACTATAGAAGGGTCAAGCAGTTTATGAACGAAATTGAAATCCTGGCACATCTGCACCACAGAAATTTAGTGTGCCTTTATGGGCGCACTTCAGTACGCAGCCGAGAGCTCCTCCTTGTCTATGAATACATTCCCAATGGCACTGTTGCTGAACATATCCATGGTGATCAAGCCAAGCCTGGTTCACTCACTTGGCCTATTCGTATGAGGATTGCAATAGAAACAGCTAGTGCACTGGCCTACCTCCATGCTTCTGATATCATTGATATCATTCACCGAGATGTGAAAACCAACAATATTCTCCTTGACAGCAATTACAATGTCAAGGTAGCAGATTTTGGGCTTTCCAGATTGTTCCCCACTGATGCCACTCATATCTCAACTGGTCCACAAGGGACCCCAGGCTATGTTGATCCAGAATATCACCAGTGTTACCAGCTAACCAATAAGAGTGATGTGTATAGCTTTGGTGTTGTCCTTGCGGAGCTCATCTCATCAATGCCTGCAGTGGATATAACCAGGCATCGACATGAGATAAATTTGGCTAACTTAGCAATAAACAAGATTCAGAAATGTGCATTAGATGAGTTGATCGACGCATCACTCGGGCATCAATCAGATGGGGAAATTAAAAGAATGATAACATCAGTTGCAGAGCTGGCTTTTCGATGCTTGCAACAAGATAAGGAAATGAGACCTTCTATGGATGAGGTATTGGAAGAACTACGGAGAACTGAAAGTGAGGAGTACGATGAGTTGGACAATCTAGAGAACAGGCATGATAATGAGAAAGACTTGAAGAATACAGAGCCACAACCTTCACAAGGAGATTGTGACGAGATTGCATTGCTGAAGAATATCCAGCAGCCACCACCTTCTCCTAATTCAGTGACTTATAAATGGCTAAGTAGCAGTTCTACTGCATCTAAGTCTAGTTACTAAAGTTTTCTTTCTTTGTATAAGAGAACCTGTAAGAATTGGAAAATCTTTGATGCAATTGACACGGGTACAATGTCATTCTCTTCTATTATTTGTTTATCTGCTGTTCGATATAAACAATTACGCAGCACTGATGGATTATCATGATTTACAAACTACATTGACCTATCATCCTTGCATCATCATCCTAAACAATCTCCCTTCAAGAGTGATTCCTTTTGACATCAAATAAAACCGGGGGATCTGAGTTTCCTACGGACTTCCAACAAAAGCTATTTCCTCCTCGCTAAGGCACTTAACAGCATCATAAAAACGAAAGGGAACCCACTACCTACATCACCAAGCCCATAAATATGTTTCATGAAGTCCACTTCAAAACCCGCCTTGTCGTTGCATCTTTTACTCCAAAAGAATTAAAAAAAAAAAAATTATTTGCACTCCTAATGAATTATCATGGCAAGTGTAATAAGGTAAAAACAATGTTTTTTTTTTTCTTTCTCTTTCCGCCTACAAGTGAAGCCTAATATGGACTTTTTGATCCCTTCTCGCGAAAACAAGGAATTGACACTTCTTTTTTACGGCCAAGGACTTGGAATTTACTTTGAAAAACGTGCACAAAGCCTCTCTTCTTCTTATTCTTGTTTGCTTTTGTCTGTTGTGTTTCATTTTCCAAAATTTCCATTCAAAGCACGTACTTTAACATTCCAAAAAGAAAAAGAAAAGAAACAATTAAAGCACGACTAGTTTTCCAAACAGATCCCTATCTCCTTCTTTCAAGCAATACCTCAAACACTTTCACTGCGCTCTCTCTTTCTCCCCCATTGTCATTTAAATTCAAACTCTAACACGAGACCCACTTTCTATTTAAATAATTAGCTAAGGCCTAGCCTAGGAGGCATATATATAGAAAGCAAGCGCCAAGTGGAACGAACCTGGAAAACAAAATGGCAACATTGCAGAAATTCAAGCTGCTCGCAACACAATGCGGCGTCGTTCAGAGTCCAACGCGAAGTCCAAGATCAAGCCCTATCGTTCACCTCCGTCGCAAGAAAACCACTCTCCGGATGCTGCTTACCCGCAGCTCCAACTCCTCCGGCCGCCGCTCTCCTCCCCGACAGAATCCGTCTCCGGTTATCCTTCCACCGTTGCTGCCGCCGCCGGAGAAAAAGAGAGACACGCTAAAGGATCTGTTCGTGTCGTCGCCGACGACATTTGAAGACGAAGAAGAAGACAAGAAAGGAAAAGTCGGAGAGATGATTGGATTTGAAGGCAAATGTGAAGTGTTTAGAATGAGAGTTAGCGGTTTAGGAGTTGAACCGGCCGGTTCACCTAGACCGGGATGGATCGGTTTTAGACATAGGTCTCTGATTAGGAGAGCTTGGAGGCCAATGCTGGCTGCCATTGCTGAAGAGGACGAGTCAAATTTAGTTTGACCGATACGCCCTTGCTGTGTTTTTAACTATAGTAAATAAAATTTTTCCTTTAATTGAGTTTTATTATCCCTTTTTTAACCTTCTATTTGCTAATAGTAGTAAAAAACACACCTGCTAATCTAAATCTATTTATGGAATTTATTTCTGCTAATCTAATAACTGTTTGTTTTATGAGCTAATTTTACAATTGTTGGTGAAAAGTAATATCAATAAAATCTTGTTAATATCAATAAAAAGAAATATTTTTCTTTTTTAATATTTGAAAGATTATTAAAGAAGATAAAATAATCATGTTTTACTAATCAATTATCACTTTAATCGTTATGGAGAAATAAGAAACACAATATAGTTATAATAAATGAATTAATTATATTTGTATTGAGAAAAATATTAGTTTTTTTTTTTTTTTGCTTAATTAGAATATTAAGCCACGTTAAATAAATGATTAAGATAAAATGTCTAATACATTTTGTGACTTACTAAATTCAGTAATTTTTCTCAATTTATTCTCTGAATTTATAAATTAATCGTATAAACATCTAAATTTATAAATGAATTGTATAAACATCTCAATTTATTATAAATAAGACTTTCTAATATCTTTTAGAATTATTTAAGGTATTTATATAGTATTTTTGTAAATTGAAATAAAACTATATAAATATCTAAATTAATTAAAAAGCATTTATATATTATATTTTTAATAAAACCTTCAAAATATGATGTGGGAGTGGGATGTTCAAAGTGGAACACTTTATTTCATGCTGTGGAAAGAGAAATAAAGCTTGTTTTGGACCAAGGAAGTGTGGCATCTTATTTTAGGAGACCACAACTGGGGCATCGTCATAGTTCTGCTTGTAAGAAAAGCAAAGGATGAAGCAACATCAAGCAAACCCAAAGCTAAATTCCAAGATCCTTTGTTCCTGCAGTAGGATAGATAGTGTGAAATACTTAATCGAATCTTTTTTTTTATGCATCATTTTAGTTTTAGAATGTGTCATAAATTTAAGATATAAAATATCTAAAATATGCAGAAACCTCCCCCATTTGAAGGCTAGTTTATGGGCTATTTAGCTTTCATTGTAGTATTTATTATCTAATTTGTTAAATTTCATTGTTTCATCCTGTTCTTAAAAACGGGGACCGAAGTCCGGTCAAAGGTGGATGTTTGGCTGGCACTTTCAGGTGTTACATCGCCTCTTAAATTGAGATCCAACTTGGAAAATGGCTTGCCACAAGTAGTGGGTTGAGCTTGAAAAAGAGCATTCAATCAGTACTTATGAACCAGTCCCTTTCTAATCAGCAAAGTAGGGCAATACAGCACAGAAGATTCCTGCTTATCCAAATCCAACCAACTTAACTAAGACTCCATTCTATAAAAGAAACAGATTGAAATTCAAGGCCTTCGGGAATAATGGAAGAAAGAAACCGGCAACAAAGAAGATGATGGCAACAGATGATAACAAGCAAAAATACAAAAAAGTAGAGGCAAATTATAACGGGGAAAATTGCATTTTTATGCAACAATGAATACATTTGACTCGCCTTTCCAAAGGAAAAGTAAAAGCAAGATTAGAAAAACAAAAATTTCATTCTTATTCGTGTTCAAGTATCTATTTCACTTACTATGAAGAAACCCTGATAGGGAAGCTCGGAAAGAAATAACTGTCAATCAGTGTGGTGCAGTTAGCTGGTCCTTATTTCCCAAAGGTATAGAGGGAGTTCTCTTATTTGGTTGAGTTTTCGATTGCCCCAAAACAATGTTATTGCCAATAACCTTTCCTTTGTTTTCCAATGGAGGTTTGGAATGGCCGCCGGATTCAGGATGAGCTTGTGAATGCTTCTGGTCTGGCGGCAAAACCCGGTCCAGAAACCGGTGTATCATTTCATAGCTGGTAAATGTAATAACAGCAGATGGAGTTGTCCTCATTAGATTAGTTGCACAGCCACGGTAAAACCCAGGAAAACCTTCCTTTTGGAACACCTTCTTAACACAATCAACAACACCAGAATAATGGACCCCAGAATGTCTGGCTAGCCCTTGCTCTTGAAGCCTTGATCGCACGACCTGGAAATTAAAATGCAGATGTTAAGGCAACATAACTGTATCAATGTGTGCATAGCATATGCAGTGTGCATCTGCATGCGTTAGAGAGAGACAGAACTATAAGGAGTCTTGTGGATGGTAGGTAGGACTATATCCAATATAAGGAAAGTGTGGTGCCAAAACACACCTCGTGAGGGTAAGTCAATACAGAAGCAAGCACTTTAGCTGTTGAAGAAGCAATTGCAACATCCTTAGTACTTAGATTATCAACAGTGGTATTATCTGAGAATGTTTGAGGACATAATAAACATCAGCATTTATCAAACTTAATATTTTACAAAATAATCTAAAAACATAATCCACAAAAATAGTAAATAAATAGAAAGACACAATAACTATTACCTTTTTTAGCCATGTAGGATTTTATCTTTTCATATGCAGGAAACTGAATTGCAACGTGACTTATTCCAGCCAAGGATGGCACAACGCCACTGTTTCACACCAAGAAAAAAAAATGATATTATGTATTAATTAACATTTTAAAAACATCAAAATTCTAGAAATAATAGTTGCAAGATATTCCAAGAAAAGCTTGCTCAATCACCACATGCATTTGCATCAAAAATCAACTCTCTGACAACTAAAGACCAAGTCCAAGTTCAAAATTTACACCAACCTATACAAGCCTCTTATGCCTTCCTCATGTACAATCCTTCTGAAAGCAGAAAAGATGCTTTTGTAGGGAACCACATCTGATCTCATTCCTTGTGTCTAGAAAAGAAATGGAAACAACTTAGTATCTAATGAAACTGCAATCATACACCAAATATTTCATCATTATAAGAGGCAAAGTGGAATATATCTCAGTTATGCACAACCAGAAAACAATTATTAACAATACCCAGATCTAGGCATCCAAATCATGGAACCATGATGTATCAACCCAGTTTCTTACATAATGCTGTTCTCCAATTTGAATGTCCACCAATAAGTACATAAACAAGGACAAAATAACAATAGGTATAAAAGGAAATTAGAGAGAGATGAGGTATTAAAAAGCATCCATAAATGAAAGTAGTAGAGTTAACAAATTTTTTTTTCCTACCTTTAGAATAGGATATCATATTGTTCGAAACATAATAGACAACCAGTAACTATAACATTTCCAAAAGCCCCCAGCGAAATGAGACTTTGCAAACACATCATCAAAACATAAGTTGTTACAAGCACATCAACATCTGGATACGCTTGATGCAATTTATCATAAGTAATTAATGTCAATCCAGCTCTAGCACTATCTTGGGGCCGGAAACAAATTTATTGAGACAGTTTGCTTTCCCTACTTAAGAATACTATGCTTTTCTTTAGCACCAAATGGCTACTGCATACTTTCAGAATTGTGTAAATTCAGCAACCTTTCTAATCAGGTTGGTAGTCTAATGAGCAAAACGTAGAGATGTGCATGTTGATAAAATGAAACCAGTACATCATTTGAAAACAATATGCATGTAGACAATGCCACCAAAAAAAAAAGAACAATCAATTTGCATCTATCTAAGATCCAAAAGCAAGTCCTATGTTTTCATATCACTTTATTACTCTTCCATTTTATTATGCTTGGCATTTGGCTACTGGTTGGAAGTGAGGCTGGGTGGGGTGCAGATCCCTTACTTGCAGCTTACCAACCAAATTTCAAGTTGTGGTTACTTGCATATAATAATTTAAAACAATAATAATGCAGGGGAATTATCCAATTCAAGGAACTTTTTAAATGATGTTAATGCCTAATGAGCTGTTCTGGTAAGTAAATGCTCCCATGCTAATTCCTTTTTCTGAATAAGAGAAAGTGTTTTTTAGAATCTAGAAACTCAATGAGACAAAATAACTCTCTTAGTCTCTTAATCATTGCTAGCCAGGAGGCTTATTTTTATTGTCCAAAGTACATGCCTGGGAGGCCCATGAATCTCTCTAGCATTTATAAGGAGTTTGATCCTCAGATTTCCACCCCATTTTCCATGATTTTGATACTTCGGCAAGACTGCAACATGGACAAACATATTTGTTGCAAGACAACAATGTACTCCAACTATAAACTAAATACAGCTTGAAAATTCTCTAAAAGCAAAACACACAGAGACTGGCAGGTGTATAAGTGTAAATTTGAAAGGCATTGTGAACTTTGGATGCAACAATCATCTATTGAAGCGACATGGCATAGCAATCAACCAAACAAAATATGTACTGGTACTTAACATATTCAAAAGACAATAAACAAATAGATGTATAACCAATCTAGGCTTACTTGGAGTCTGGTTTTCACAACCCACAAAGGATTTGTAGCAATGGCTGTGGCAGCCCCAGCACCTGCAGCAGCTACCATGTTTGTGCCAACAGAGAGCTCACTATTATCATCCCCTACAATACAGCACAGAATCTTTTTAATAAAAATTAAACAAGGAAACTGACAATATGCATGATCCTGTTTAGATTAGGAGAAACAAACAGTGAATAAGGTTTGTCATAGAAACTGAAGCAAAATTCTCAAATAAGCAGCACTGGGGAATACCAACCATGGAGTAAGCCTTTGAGTTGTGCATAAACTGAAAAATAAACCTGCAAGTAAAATGAGCACAATTGTCAACAAAAGAAATTGAAGAGGAGAAGGTGGCAGTTTGCAGTATGTTTGGTGAGAGAAGAGATGAAACGTCTTAACAAAGCATCCCTAATCAGCTCCAACAAAAAGAAAAAAAAAACTGGATATGGAATATTACAAAGCCTCCCAAATCAATTCCAACAAAAATAAACCTGGATTTGGAATATTTTTTTCATGTACCCACTTGTTAATGCATGCCAGAGGAATCTAATCCAATAGTCTTTAAGAGAGAGAGAGAGAGAGAGGGGGCAATAATTCCAAATCCCTTTTCCACTAAAGGGAGAGTCAAAGTTGGCAGTTTCTTCCATTATAAGTATAAATCAACAATATGACAGATAGCATTGGAGGAAACTTCATAAGAGATTTTGCAAATAAGATGGAAATGCTGAGGTTTCCAATCGGTGATATTCTTTGCAGTAGAAACATTATAAGATAAATCTGTTCAAATCATTTGGAAATCAGAACTGGCATAGCTCTTCCTGTAAAAAAGAAGAGCCGCAGAGGCAAGGTTATTTAAGCAGGATTAAATGGGAGAAAGGCAGCACCTTTTAGTCCTAGATCATAGATTGCCTCACAAATTTAGTCCAAGTGACCACATAATAAGCAGTGTAACTGCATTTAAAGGACTGGCTAATGGGAAAAAATAAAAAGTGACAAAATAATACTCACAGCCCAGTTTGGAAGTAGTGCTATTATCGTTGGAGAGAGCCCACGATACAATCCCTTGAAACCGTCAGTCTTTATTATGTTCTGAAAACTTGTGATAATGATGCTGCCTGAACACAAGTGAAAGATAGCATAAAGAATAGTCAATCATCAATAAGCAGAGAACCAGCATATACTACGGAATAAATCATTTTCACAAATCACCTTTAGAGTGATAGCTATCCAATATGGTTCAATTACAGTACTAAATTTATCTGAATCAATAATAGATAAATGACCCAAATAAAGGAGAAATGCTCTTCTCAAGCAACTGGAAATTTGGAGTAGCAACCATTACAGTTTGTGCAGTGATCCCTAGTATGTGAAAACCATATGATTACTGAAATGGCAACTACACATGTCTTCATGAGAAAAATACAGCAAACGATTAAATTTAAAAACCACAGATGAGGGTTCAACGTTCTATGGTAGATGATAGTTCTCTGCAAGGTCAATCCAGTGCCAAAGCACCTCCCCAAGCCATTACTTATACACAAGCCAATCCGTAGTTTCAAAGAACACCGTAAAACAGTATATTAAAGGGCATATAACCCACAATTACCTGGACGACCTGAAGAAGTTGCAGGCAACCCGTGGACCTGTAATCTTGTCTTAATCACATCCAAGGGGCAAACAAAAGTAGCAGCAATTGTACCTGAAAGTTATCATCAACAGCCATTAAATTACACATAAACACACACACAAAATTAGGTACTAGTTGCAACAATCTGTGAACAGAATCAGATACAACGTGGTTTCAAGAAATCCTAAACTAGATTGCTAAAAATTAGAAATTTAGTAAGCTAACCTGCTGCAGCACCAGCACCAGCATGGCAAATTAATTCCCTGGGGGTTGGATTATGGGATGACTCCGCACCTTCACTCTTCATTATTTAAAACTATCTAAAATACAAAGAATTCTATATTACAACACCAAAGCCCCATGGCAGATCTATATATACTTATGGTATGTCAAAATATGACCTTTCTCCATTACATTGACCTCATATGAGGCATTATTTTGAATGAGAAAATGGATTCTTTGAAGGGTTTTGTAGAAGAAGCAAAGGTGAATTTTCTTGGAATGATTGATACGTGCAAGACCCTTCCTTTTGAAAAAGTCTACTAGAAAATTGACAAAGGTTCTTGGAGGACAACAACGAAAAAGAGATCCCCAGAAGTGAAAAAGCTTTGTTGATTAATTAAAAGAGAATGGAGATCGACAAGGATTGGATCCTTGCATTAATTTTAGTGGCTTTTTGGACGTAGAAATGCTGGAGCAATAATAAAAAGGGCAGCGAAGGATCTTCCCTGTAGTTGTAGCTCAGCTTTGTGGGAAGCTGATGACGTCAACATCAAAACTTTCTTTTGTTTGCTAATACTTAACACTGTCTTAATAGATTCAATCATTTTTAAAAAATAAAGATAATTAATTAATTGGCTTTTCTTTTAAACAATTTTAGTTGTGATTAAAAAAATAATTATGATTTAATTAATAAAGAAAAAAAACTACAACTAAAAATCTTGCTCAAATGATACTTTGAAATTAAATTAGTTTTATTGTTATCAAAATATCATAATTTAATAATGTTACAGTTATAAAAAAATTTCTTAATTTAAATACCCTTATTATAAATAGGATGAAAAAGGGGAGAGACTCTATCAACTTAAATTAATATTTGTAGAATATTTCTTTTAATTATTTTATTTTATATTACTTTTTTACTACATGTAATATTTTTAGTATTATATTTTACTATTTTATTAAAAAATTTTAATAAAAACCTAAAATCAATTCACCATTAAAAAAAATTTATGTTGTATAATACCATTTTATTAAAAAATTTAATAAAAAATTTAAAATTAAATTCACCATTGAAAAAAATTTTTTTACCATATATAAGCACTTAAAACGTTAATACAATTAAAAATTAATATTTTAAAATAAAATTCATAAAAAAATATAACTATTTTTTAATAAAATTTTAGCAATATAAGTTGAACACAAAAATAAAATAATATAAAAAATTAATAAAATTATAAATAGCTCTTATTTGCATTGAAGTTATTAATTTTGACCATTATATATAATTAAG
>CATIWM010651247.1:0-10171 GCA_949671775.1 Mallotus repandus
TATATATAAAATAGTGAACGAAATTCCTGATCTTATCTAGAATCAATGAGCTCAATTATAAGTTGTGAGTCATCACTTTTAATTTTTATTTTAATATAGGACATTACTATTAGATACCTCTCTTTGCTTTTAGCATTTGACAAATTGATTTTATATTTTGTTTTTGGGAGGAAATCACAACACTTTCCCTGCTCTTTCTTCCCCATTTCTATTAATGAGTATTTTTTTTCACATACTTATAGCTTAATTAACATATTATCTGATTTATTTTAAGTGACCATTATAATGTAAGTAAAAAATAAAAAATTAAAGTTGGAGTATCTTAACTCACAAAGCAAAAAAGTAAGACTAGGAGAGGATTTGATTCAAGAACTACTTCCCAACCCTCTGATGGGAAGATTCAAATAAGGATATTTTTTATTGAAAGCAAAATTAGATAATTCCCAAAATTAGAAACATTTCGAAAACAAGAGATATGAAAAAAAATTAGTGTTCTTTCTCGTTTTCCTTTTTTGAGAGTAGAACTTATTTGTTCACCATGTCCATTATAGCATGGAATGTGCCAGAATTAGGGAACCCACTTACAGCCAAAGTTCTAAAAAATACTATCTTTCAAGAAAAACCACATCTGGTTTTCCTTTCTGAAACCAAACAAACTAGCATATACCTATAACTGTTGAAGCAGAAGCTGGGATACACACACAGTTCTTACGTCGAACCATAAGGCAGATCGGGCGGCCTCTGTCTATGGTGGAGCGATGAATGGGACATCTAGATTAATAGAAAAACAAAGCATTTTATTGATGTCCTAATCAATGAGAACACCACTTGGCAATTCACAGGGGTTTACGGTAGCCTAAGAAGAGAGCATCGATAAGAAATCTAGAATCGAATCAAAAACTTAGACCCTCAAGCCACTTTACTATGGTTGTTAGTTGGTGATTTTAACGCATGCCTCTTCTAAGATGTAAAGCTCAGAGGTATTGATTTAACTCTTACCTAAATCCATGATTTCCATTCTCTGTTAGAAGATTGTTCACTCCTCGATCTGGGTTTTAATGGTGGCAAATACACATGGCACAACAAGCAAACAAGTATGAGAAGCATTCAAGCTCGACTAGATCGAGCAAATGCAAATTTAGAATGAAGGATTACCTATGAATTTATGAGAGTCACCCATGGTTTGTTTCTTGGCTCAGACTACCACCCCCTCATAATCACCACAAACCCCAAATGCCCAAAACATCACTGTCACTTTATCTATGAAGCCAAGTGGGAACATGATACTGAATGGAAAAAACTCATTCAACAAAGTTGGCTCCAACCCCACAGAACCTCAACAAGGCCTTTCACTCCTTGAATCCAAACTTTTCATCCTTCGATCATAGCTCATTAATTGGGTTAAAAACAAAACCCATGATATTGCACACCCCCCCCCCCCCCCAAACACACACACACACACAATAATGATTAAAGAGCAGTTTGAGAATACCATGTCTGATTCTTTCACTAAAGAAGACAAATCGATTGCAAATCAAGTGCAAACCTAAATAAACAAACTACAAGCTTACAGAAGAAATATACTGGAAGCAGTGTTCACACATACAGTGGTTAAGAGAAGGTGGCCATAACACCCTTTTTTCACCTTACAACATTTCAATGAAGGCAATGAAACCAGGTTTTCAAGATCAAAGACACTTAATGCAGATGGATAATTGATGAGACCCACTTAAAATTCCTTGTAGTCTAACACTTTCAAAACCTTTTCCACAAAACTTATATCCAGCTGATGAATCCTTTCACTAAACCATTCCCTTAATTGTTACTGAAGATATTAATAGAAATCTCTTACGAGATATAACAGATGAAGAAATCAAATCTGCAATTTTTGGTATGAAAAAGCTAAAATCCCTGAGACTCGATGGCTTCCAAGGAATTTTTTACAAAAACCACTGAGATACTATCTCCTATGAAGTCATACAGCTTTTAAAAAATTTCTTCCATTTTGGTAAACTCTCCCTTCACTTAAACCGAACCAATATTGTCCTTGTCCCAAAACTAAAAAACTTGAATCCCTTGGAGATTATCGTACCATCAGTTGTTGCAACTATATATACAAAGTCATCTCCAAAATCCTTGCCAATAGACTTCAAAACATCCTCCCTTAAATCATATCCCCACAACAAACAAGTTTTTTCAATGGAAGAAGCATCCAAGAAAATATCATCATTAACCATGAAGTCCTGCATGCTCTTAAATCTAAATTCAAAGGCAAAAGGAGCTTTTTTGCTCTCAAGTTGGATATGGTGAAGACTTTTAATCGAGTCAATTGGGAATTCCTCCAAATGACGTTTAACAAACTTGGCTTTCATCATCGCTAGATAAATCTCATAATGGAATGTGTTCAATTTGTCAACTACAACATCCTTATCAATAGTTCTCTCACTACTAATTTCACTTCACAACAAGGCATTAGACAGGATGACCCCATTTCACCCTACCTGTTCATTATAATAGTTGATTACCTATACAAACTCATCACCAATGCTCACAATTCCATATTGCTAAAGGGTATCCAAATCACCCACTCTTTATTTGCTGATGATGCCATTTTGTTTGGTGAAGCAACTCAAGCCGAAGCTTAATCATTCAATCAACTCCTCTACAAATACTCTTTAGCTTTGGGTCAACAGATTAACCTTAAAAAAGCTGAACTCATTTTCAGCAAAAACACTTTGCCAATTGTTAAAGAGAACATCACCTCCATCTTTGGCATCCAAGAGTCAAATTACTCCACAAAATACTTGGGTATTTTTATTGATTGGAGTCAAACAAAAAAATCTCTCTTCTCTTTCTTGATTCAAAGAACCAAAGACTAGCTTCACTTATGGATATATAAGTTTTTAACACAAGTATGACATGAAATCCTTATCAAAGCTGTCATCCAAGCTCTTCCAGCTTTTGTTAAATCTATGTTTATACTTCCCTCTAGCATCTCAAAAATAATTTAACAACTAATTAGACACTTTTAGTGGTCTCAATACATCTTTCAAAAGAAACTACATTGGGTAAAATAGGACACTCTGACAGAAATCAAGAAGAACGGAGGCCTTGGGTTTCGGTAAATGGAATGCTTCAACATTGCTATGCTAGCCAAACTTGGTTGGCAATTGATAACAAATCCTAATACTCTTTATGCTCGCCTACTAAGGGGCATTTATCATCCTACCACCACTTTCCTTCATGCTAACCAAGGGAAAACTCCTTCATGGATTTGGTGTAGTATTATCAAAGCTAAAAACTTAATCATTGAAGGCACCCATCATAATGTGAAGTCTGGAACTAATATTCAAATTTGGTCTAAACCTTGGATACCATCCATTCCTAGTTTCAAAATAACTTCTCCTATGCTGGAAAACACATATGTATTTCTTATCATGGACCTACTGGATCAAGACACAAGTACATGGAAAGATACTTTGCTCTCCTCTCTTTTTTCTAACGAAGAATGTTATGCTATTAAATGTATTCATGCTCATCCTCGTTTGAAGAATGATTCCCTTGTTTGGCATTTTGACAAAAAGGGAATTTGCAGTGCTAAGTTAGGTTACAAAATCCTAAAGTAGCATCAAACTTCCTCTCAAAATCAAGCTTCTGGTTCCCTTATTCTTACTCATAACCCATCCCTATGGAACTCTATTTGGCAGCTGAACATCCCTAAAAAAATTAAGGTTTTTCTCTAAAGATGTGTGCGGGATGCTCTAGCTATAAAAGATAGCTTAGTTAGGAGAGGTTATGCAACTAACTTAATTTGTGGTAGATGTCAAAAAGAACCAAAGACCATAGAGCATCTCCTCTCCCTTTGCGAGAACTCTAAACGTACCTGGTATGCCACTCCATTGGTTACTCTCCTAGTAATCATGGTTTCCAAAATTTTTGTAATTGGTGGAATGAAACCCTCAAAATGCTAGATAACTAGAACCACTCCAACCTCAATGAGCTAATTGCCACTATTTGCTGGTACATATAGAAAGCCCGAAAAAACTTCACCTTTAAAGGAGATAGATAGGATCCTATTTAAATTGCTTCCCAAGCTTCAGAATGGTTGTCCACTCTTCAAGCTTCACAGTCTTGCTTTTATAATAGCACTCCTTAAGAGCTCATTATTGCTCCTTTATTTATCTTGAAATGGCAACCCCCTCCTCGAGGCTCTTGGAAATTAAATTGTGATGTTGCTTTCTCCAATGCTTTAAAAAACTATAGCACTGGTTTTATTCTCAGAGATTTAAGTAGCTCGGTTCTGTTCATGTCCACATCGAGATACGCCTTTGCTTCTTGCTCTCATGCTGAGCTCCTAGCTATCAGAGATGATGTCAATCATGCCAAGCTCTACCTTCTATTCCTTTTATCATTGAGTTGGATTGCCTTTCTGCTATAAACTTTTGCTCTTCTCCTTCTGCTAATCTCCCATGGGACGTTGAAGTTTTGCTTTTGAAATTCACCAGCTCTCCTAGCTCTTTCAAAGTCTCTCTTTCCAGCATGTCGGTAGAATGGCAATAAGGTTGCTAACTGACTAGCTAAAAAAGAGTCTGTTACCTTTCTTCCTAATAGTTTATTCAATGTACACCAAGACCTCTTGTTCTTAATTTCTTAAGATAGTAGTTTGTCTTCATCTGATGTAGTCCTTTAGTTTATTTCAATATATTTACTTTCACTCAAAAAAGAAAGCAAAATGAGACTCGCCTACTGATGCTGCCTATTAAATAGTGATATAAAGAAGGTAAAGTTGTTTATGCAATGCATATGAGTTAGTGCTTTAAAATTGAATGGATTGATAAATGAAATTGAAAATCAATCAAAGGTTGAATACCAATTGGTATTAAAATTGACATATTAAAAAAATAGCTAAAATTTCCTTGAAAATTATGATTTTATTTCTACTAATTTATTTTTGTAATATATTTGTTTTGTTTTAATATTTATATAAAAATATTAAGTGTATTGGTGATTATGTATAGATATATAATTTTTTTCCTTAAATTTTCTTTGAATTTATGAAGCAAAATTTTAAAATTTCAAAACTTGGAGATATAGTTTTCAGTCCAAAAAATTGAATTTGAGTAGAATAAAATGATAGTTTAATTAAGATATTCTCAATTATATTTACAAGAGTTGAACGGTATATTCTTATTGAGTGTCGTTCACATATAAACGAATAAGAGCGGTTTGGAGTTCGGCTTTATTAAGAATATAGATTTTAGCAGTAATATGTTGTATTAGATTAATAACTCATGATAACAAATATATACAAATGTAGAGTAAGATATAACTACTTTCTATATTAAAGTAGTTAAGGAAGTCCTCCTCTCTCCCTCCCCCCAACACACACACACACAAAGCGAATGATTATTTGTAAAGAAGTCAAAGCTCATAAGAGATCGCAACCAATACTGACTGAGGCAGAGGTTTTGTCATAACATCTACTATTTATTCTTTATAAGAAATAGAACCAACAGTAAGTTGTCTATTGGTGACTTTGTCATGCATAAAATGATAATCCACCCCAATGTGCCATGTTCGAGCATGAAAGGCAACATTAGAGGATACAAACACAGCCCCAAAATTGTCACACTAGATATGTGGAACATAAGAAGATTAAATACCAAGTTCAGTAAGTAACTTAGCAAGCCAATGAAGCTCAACAGCCACATTTGCAATAGCCTGTATTTTTGAATTCCATCCAATTAGATTGGTACCCAAGTAAATTAAATAGCCACTTGTAGAGCGCCTATTATCAAAATAGCCCAATTCGCATCAGTGAAGGCCATAAAACTAATAGCATTTAATTTTGAAATCAATAAGCCATATGTAAGTGTTCTATTAAGAAAATGAAGTAACCATTTTATAGCTCAAAGATGTTGTTAAGTGGAAGCATGCATAAAGAGTTAGTCTATTGACTACAAAGCTTATATCAAGTCTAGTAAAAGTGACATTTTATAAAGATCCATAACATTGCCAAAATTTGGTGGCATCATCTAAAGACAAAGGAGTGGGATCAGCCTTGCAAAGTAAAGCACCAACAACCATTGGTGTTGAAAGTGGTTTGCATGAAAGCATGTTCATCATTTTCAAAATGCCTTATATATATCGTTATTGAGACAATAAAGTACCATTTGAATGGGAAAGAACTTCAATGCTAAGAAAAAATATAAAACTCCAAGATCTCATAATAAGAAAGCTTCAGACAATTTATGAATAATGGATTAAAAACATTTTGGAAAGTTTCCTGTAAGAACTTTATCATCAATATAAATAAGTGAAAAATAAGTGTTGGCACCATAAGCAAAAATAAGCAATGAAGAATCAACATGAGAACCCTTGAAACCAATGGATAGAAGAAAACTACTAAGTTTTTTGAACCAAGCACATGGTGCTTGCTTTAATCTATATAATGACTTTCGTAACTTACACACATAGTGAGGGTAACAGTTATTAACAAAGCCCTATGGTTGAGCTATGTAAACTATCTCATTAATGTCACTATGGAAGTAGGCATTACTGACATCAAGTTGGCAAAGAATCCATTCATGAGAGACTACAATTAAAAACCCTATACGGATGGTAGTAGGCTTGACAATTGGACTGAATGTTTCATTATAATCTAAACCATATTCCTGTGTGTATCCCTTAGCCTCAAAGCGAGCTTTATACCACTCAATACTACCATCAGTATGGCATTTGATTTTGTAAACCCTGTATTACTAACAATATTAGCATGTAATGGTAGTAGGACAAGATCCCATGTGTTGGTATAATAAAGAGCCTATAATTTAGAGTACGTAGCATCTTACTATTGCTTTGTTAAATGGCCTATTTGAAATTTTTTGGTTTTGTAGTGGAGGGTTTGATAGTGTGTAAAAAGATATTATTAGTGATATGGGCTTTGGAACTTTAGGCAATGTTGGCTTGACAATTGGTTTTGGTAAGTGTTGAGGGTTACAATTGCAAATGTTGGGTCGATGGGAAGTAAGAATAGATAGAAGAGTTTTAGTCGATTAAGAAGATAAAGGTAAGTCAACAAAGAGTTGTAACCCATCAAGATTAAACATATGAGGTTGAGGAGGTTGTCATTTGGATAAAATAAAGTTTGATGAAGATAAGGATTAATGAGATAAGGATGTGGTATTAGTGGTAGAGTTAGCGAAGGAATGTGTAGGATAAGAAGAAGAGGATAAGGTATGAGTTATACCTAAAGCGGAGTCCTTAGAATGAGTGAATTGAGACATGGGAATGTGAAGCTACAACTAAGGAGTTTAAGAAGAAGGCAAAGTTGATTTCATAGTTGGTGTGGATGGTAATTTAGAAGGAAAAAATTGTTTCATCAAATTTAACATGTCAGGCTATATAGATTTTACCAGTTTCTTTATTAAGACAACGATAACTATGATAATGAGTTAAGTAACAAAAAAAAACCATTATTTATTGTGAAGGGAAAATTTATGTTTATTGTAAGGTCATAAAAGATGATATATTGCACAACCAAAAATTTGTAAAAAAAAAACATAATCTAAAATTTTATGAAAAAGAAGTTTAAAGGGAACTTTATTTGAAAGAGTTTTAATGGGCATACGATTAATTAAATAAACGGTAGTTTCAAAGACAAAGTGCCAAAACTTGAATGGAGCACTAGAATGTCCTAATAAAGTCAGACTAATATCAACAATATGTTATATGTTCCTTTCTACAGTACCATTTTATTAATGCATATGATGAGGCCAGGCTAAGCAATGAAAAACACTTGTATTTTAAAAATGTTTAAGTAATGGCCTATATTCACTACCCTAGTCAGAATTGAATTATTTGATAGAGCAATTAAATTATTTTTCATCTATAGCTTGAAATTGGAAAAGGAAATATGGAACATCACTTTTATTGTTAATAGAAAAGAACCAAGTGAACAAGGAAAAATCATCAATAAAAATAACAAAATATTTATTTCCATTAGAGGAGCAAATGGGAGCTGATTCCTAGACATATGAATGAACTAATTCTAATGAATATGAACTACAATTATTAGTGGAATAATGAACTATGATGTAATTTTCCTAGATTGCAAGTGATAAATGCGAAAAATACTATATTTTGAGCACTAATTAGTTAAGTTTTGTGAGTCTAAAGTCTATGATAATAATGAATATGGACATGTTTTAGGTTTAAATTGTTGATTCTAGGTTTTTAAGTGTTTCTAATATTTTGTTATGTTTTCGTTAGTTTTTGGTTACGTTTTATATCTTTCTAAGTTATTTTGGTAGGTACGCTTTTGGGTTGATTCAACTTTTGATATTCATAGAGGCTTTTGACATCCTTAGAGCTTTATAATGAGAAAGTGATCCTCTTGACATTTGAATTTGACATATTAAGCTTTTCAAATTAAGCTTACTTGTTAAAATATGAGTTCATTTGGGTTTGAAAATCTTTTGTCGGAGTTAGTATATGAAGCTTTCATTTTAAGTTGCATAGCTCTTAGTATTTTAGTAATATCTTGAGTTACAGAGGTCCAATTAAGGTGATTAAAAGTGATATAGAAAGATCAAACAAATATCTATAACTTTTATGAAGAAATATTTAGCTGATTCAATCGTCTTCAGGGGCTAAAGTCTTAGTCACCATCGTGCGCTCACTGGGACATTCGAGTAAAGGCTAGGCACACGACCATGCACCTAGGTGTGCATAACCATGCACGCTGTAACAAAATTTCAAAATTCAAAATTCTTGTTACTGATTTAAAGGGATTTAATGAATTTTTGAAAGGTAACAACTTAGAGAGCCTGGAGGCTGGGGTTTTATAAAAGAGAGCCACCAGAGAAACAAGGATAATTACTCTTTGCTTAGTTTACATCATTTTTCTAAGAATTAAAACTAGAATTATTTAGTTCTTTTTATTTTTATTAGAATAGTTGTTGATTAAAAAATGGGGAGAGAAGGCTTCCATTCTAAGGGGTTTTCTTATTATGTCTTATTTTGTTATTTCAATTTTAATTCAGTAATAATGGATTTGTTCTCTCTTCATTCATCATCTTCTCTTCTACTCAATATGTGTGGCTAGATTTTTTAGTAAGGGTTCTTGAATTAATTCAACCATGTGATCAATATAATTTAATCTAAGAGAATAAACATAGTTCATTGGTTATTGTTGTGCTTAATGTCTTCAATGGATTGGCCACCCTTTATTTGAATATAGATAATGAGACTTGATTGAGAGATAAGTTTCATTGGGAAAAAGCAATAACCTGTTAATTGTCTATTTAGTTGAGAGACACTAAAATAGTTAATAATGTTAAAGAGTTGAGCTTTAAATTGAGTATAATGAACACTTGATTAGTGAGAGCTGTAAAATTAAGAACTGGTTGTATTCAATTAATCATAGGTTTGTTTGAGAGGAAGATATATAATTCTTAAGATTGCTTACATAATGAACGATTGTCTGAATTAACTTAGAGATTTATTACATCTTCAAAAAGGTTGAATTGAGTTCAAGAACCCTAGCATTTCCTTGGAATGTGATTTTTACATTAGTTTTAATTTTTTTAGTTTACTTTATTTCAAAAACTATTTCTCGATGTCTAGACAACCATTTCTCGATGCCTAGACAAACAAACACTTTAAGTAAAACAATAATCAAGTTATAATCTTTGTGGGACAATCTTTATTAATTACTTGCACAATTCTGTATGCTTGTGGATTTCACACATCAGCAAGCATGACAATTGGAGAAATAATGTGATTCTCTAGAGCAATGTAATCTAAATTAATGAAGAAAATGATGAATAATTTATGCATAAAGTTGTCCCATACATGCACGCCATGTTTCCAAATTAGTAAGATAAGCAGCAATGTTTGGAGATTGTTGGCAAAAGATGGGTTGCAGCTTGTACATACCCAATTCACTCGTTCCTTAGAGTAGAATGTTTGTGGTCTATTGATCCTTAAAGGGATAACGGTTAGGATAAAATTTAAAGAAACAATTATTCTTATGATAAAACTTTTTAACAAATAACAATGGTTTAGTGATTTTAGGAAAATGCAACACATTTCTAAGAATCAAAGGTTTGGTAGTGGATGGAATTATAGTAGAACCAACATGAGCAATAACTAAATGATAACTATTACC